>JAVLUX010000020.1:42212500-42237500 GCA_032164185.1 Moxostoma hubbsi | reverse complement strand
ACCTTTTATTGGGGGCGCTGGGGAGTGTTACGTGCACCTGACCCAGCTGCTTCTAGCACGCAACAGCCTGCTTGCACCTGGTTCGGCAGCCACGTAACATGGGTAGTGCATGTCATTTTTAAGTGGGACCCCTTGTGTCACTACAATCGACACAACGTTGAGTGAGTGACAGAAGGGGAACGTCATGGTTACTGTTGTAACCTCCGTCCCCCGATGGAAGGAACGAGACGTTGTGGTTCCCTTGCCACGTCACTATCTGTAATGCGCCGTAACCGTATTCTCGGCTCCTCAGTGAAAACCTGTCTGGCATTCACTCGTCTGCTCCAGACAACAGTAACCATGATGTTAATGTTACTTTTTTTACGTTTTTGCACCTTTTTATGTATTCTTTTACTGGTGCAAATACAAATATATAAAACACGATTTTGAGGGGGGAAAAAATCATAAAAGACACAAAATAATATTTTATACTATAATAATAAACAATAAACAAAACAAGCAAATGCAAGAAAAACAATCACAATTAACAACACAAACAACCAAACAAATGCAAGACAAAAACAAACAAGAAAAACACAAGCACAATAACAAAACAAACAAACAAACACAATAAAGAAAAAAAGAAAATGTAAGACAAATGCAGGAAAAACAAGAACAATAAAAAATACATTTAAAGAATGCAAGAAAAACAAACAGAAGACAAAAAGAAAAATAAACAAAACAAACAAAGTAAACAAACAGATGAATTAACAAGAAAAAAGACAAACACAAGACAAACAGAGAAAACAAACAAATGCAAGACAAATGTAGGAAAAACAAACTCAAGGTAAACCAGAACAATAAACAAAACAAACAAAAAACAGACATATTTAAAAACACAGGCACAAGATAAACACAATAAGCAAAACAAACAAACAAATGCGAGACAAACAAAAACAAGACAAAAGAGCAATAAAGCAAACACACAAAAACAAACAAATGAACAAACACAACAGACAAATTAAGAAAAACAGACAAAAGACAAACACAATAAGCAAAACAAACAAACAAACAAATGCAAGACAAACACAAGACAAATAAACAATTAAAAAACAGACAAAAGACAAACACAATAAGCAAAACAAACAAACAAATGCAAGACAAACACAAGACAAATAAACAATTAAAAAACAGACAAAAGACAAACACAATAAGCAAAACAAACAAACAAATGCAAGACAAACACAAGACAAATAAACAATAAAAAGCAGACAAATTAACAAAATCAATAAACAAAACAAACACAAGAAAACAAACAAAAACAAGACAGACAAAGAGAATAAACAAAACAAAAACAGACAAATTAAGAAACACAGGCATGAGAGAAACAAAATAAGCAAAACAAACAAACAAATGCAAGACAAACAAACACAAGACAAAAAGAACAATAAAATAGTATACACAAAACAGACAAATAAACAAACACAATAAACAAAACAAACACACACAAGAAAAACAGATAAACCCAAGACAAACAAAAGGAATAAACAAAACAACAAACAAGCAAAAACTAAAGAAAAACACAAGAGAATCAATAAATCAGTGAGTACATGTGAGTCTTACTGGCTTTCTCCTTCAGGAGTAACCCCTGTTGTTTAAAATACTCCATCATCTGTTCTTCACAAGTATTGTTGGCAGCCATCTTCACCTGAGTCAGAGAGAGAGACATTAATACACAACCCGTTATAGATATATGGGGCACATGTTGAACTTACATCAGTCTGCATGAGTGTGTATTATAGACATAGTGTGTAGCAGCTGTCTACTACACATACACCCCCACCCACACTACACACAACAGCACTAAAAATACACACACATACACAAACAAATAAACACACACACACACACACACAAACACACACTCACAAACACACACTCACAAACAAACACACACAACAGCAATAATAATAGACACACAAACACACACTCACAAACAAACAAACAAACACACACACACACACACACATACACACACAAGAGCAATAATAATAGACACACAAACACACAATCACAAACAAACAAACACACACACACACACATACACACACAACAGCAATAATAATAGACACAAACACACAATCACAAACAAACAAACACACACACACACACACACACAACAGCACTAAAAATACACACACATACACAAACACACACATACAAACAAACACACACAACAGCACTAATAATAGACACACACACACACATATACACACACACATTCACAAACAAACATACACAAACACACACAACAGCACTAATAATAGACACACAAATGCACTCACAAACAAACACACACACACACACACAACAGCACTAAAAATACACACACATACACAAACACACTCTCACATAAACACACACACACACACACACAAACATACACACACAAACACACACACACAACACCACTAAAATACACACACATACACAAACACACACTCACAAACAAACACACACACACACAAACAAACACACACTCACAAACACACACACACACAAACACACACTCACAAACAAACAAACACACACACACATACACACAAAACAGCAATAATAATAGACACACAAACACACACTCACAAACAAACAAACACACACACACACACACACACACGAACACACACAACGGCACTAAAAATACACACACATACACAAACACACACATACAAACAAACACACACAACAGCACTAATAACAGACACACACACACATTCACAAACAAACATACACAAACACACACAACAGCACTAATAATAGACACACAAACGCACTCACAAACAAACACACACACACACACACACAACAGCACTAAAAATACACACACATACACAAACACACTCTCACAAACAAACAAACACACACACATATACACACACACACACACACACAAACATACACACACAAACACACACACAACACCACTAAAATACACACACATACACAAACACACTCTCACAAACAAACACACACACACACACACAAACACACACAACAGCACTAAAAATACACACACATACACAAACACACACACACACACACACACACACAAACACACACACACAAATGTAAAGCTCTAGAACAACACACACACACACACACACACAAACACACACACAAATGTAAAGCTCTAGAACAACACACAAACACACACACACACACAACAGCACTAAAAATACACACACATACACAAACACACACACACAAATACAAACACACACATACACAAACACACACACACAAACACAAACACACACACACAAATGTAAAGCTCTAGAACAACACACAAACACACACACACACACAAATGTAAAGCTCTAGAACAACACACAAACACAAACACACACACAAATGTAAAGCTCTAGAACAACACACAAACACACACACACACACACACACACACACAAATGTAAAGCTCTAGAACAACACACAAACACACACACACACACACACAAATGTAAAGCTCTAGAACAACACACAAACTCTGACAAACACCTCAGAAAACTTTCTGCCTACAGAAGACATGAAGTAACTCTCTGACAGGGCAGAAAATGCCCAGATGGGAAATGATGCATCATTGCACAATATTTATTATGAAATAATAGAACAGAA
Source organism: Moxostoma hubbsi (assembly GCA_032164185.1). Taxonomy (NCBI): domain Eukaryota; kingdom Metazoa; phylum Chordata; class Actinopteri; order Cypriniformes; family Catostomidae; genus Moxostoma; species Moxostoma hubbsi. The sequence continues at coordinate 42,233,849 of JAVLUX010000020.1, read as the reverse complement.
ATATTCAATTCAGTTTGACTTCTAAAAATCAGCTTTACCTTGAACTGTGCCTAAATTCTACAGTCTGTATTGCACGATCTATTGTAGTTATTTATTATATTATACAGCAATATAGAAGAAATATTCACCTGCGTGGTGCGTATGGTGTGTTCAGTGCCAGGTTTAAAGGACTGAAGTGAACCCCTCTCTCTCTCTCTCTCTCTCTCTCTCTCTCTTTCTGCGTCAGCATTCCTACATGTCTGAAATGTGATGGCACACTTCCACATATGTAGTATCATATTCTCCTGAGCTGTAAACAACCTCTCTGTACACCTGTCAGGCTGAGTGTGCAGTGTAAAGTGTCTGCAGTATATTCTAGTATTACACTGAACTGAGGGGAAGGGCAGTGAGGGGGCAGTGGGAGGAGTTATTGTGTCAGGGGAGGAGTTTGCTGTGCAAAGTCATAGTGTTTAATGGTTGTAATGCACCTTTACAGCCTCAAGGTGGTGCTACAGAACTGAAGTGTTGTCAAGTAGGTATAGCTGCAGGCCGGAGACCTCCAAATGGGTGCAGAATCTCCAAGAGAGGGCGGGGTTAGTCCAAAAGGGGTGTCACTTCCACTTATGGTTACAGTAAGGGGTTAGGTAAGGGAACTCCCTGTCTTTGCTGGCAGTTTGGAGCTCCCGCCCCTTTTTGGAGTACCGCCTGCAGCTATATCCTTCTCTTCTGAGCTGCACTCATGAAACAAACCAATCTCTTCTCTGACAGATTGTTTTCTCATCCAAAAGGAAAGATTTTCAGAGATTAGAAGACTAACTTACTGAGGTTTTACCCTTCAACACAAAGTTTTGAGGTTACCTTGAGTTAGTGGTGAGGAGACACACACAGACACATTCTCTCTCAGTGTTTATAAAGGTTGTCAAGGTGTCTGCTTTATGTTACACACACACCTTTAAATCTGTCTGTTTCTCTCAGTTTCAACAGAATGACTGAGACACACACACACACACAGCTGTATGTGAACTCTTTAACACTTATTGTGCTTCGGGAGGAGTTTACCTGTCAGAAGATTTGTGGCGCACACCTGCTTCAGTTCCTCAAAGATAGAGAGACTAATATTATGTGTGTTCAGATAAAACCACGAGACACGTATTACCTGTAACAACATCAAACAAAACCACAACACACAGAAAACACATGCACACACACGCTCACACACACACACACACATACACATACAAGTCAGGGTCTGATAGATTTACATTTTTGTATTTGGTTTCATCTGCAAAAATAAAGAATACTTTATAGTATGTAGTGTGGTGTGTGTTATTTCCTCTTGTTAAGGCACATGTAGGTGTTTTGAAGTGTTGAAGTAATGAATCTCTGCTGTGGCGCTCACCATCTGACTAAAAGCATTCCACAACCAGTGCACGTGTGCACATGTATACACACACACACACACACACACACACACACACACACACACACACACACACTTAAACTCTGAGCTTTTTTCAGCATTTTGTGAACTTGTAAATTATAGGGTTGCTGATGTGTCCTTTGTCTGTTTTAGTTCTTGAAGGGCTCCAGAATCATCCATACTGGGCTCCAGATCCAGTAATAATCTGTTCTGGGCTTCAGTATTATCCATGTTGGATCCAGATTCAGAATAGTCTGTGCTGGGCTCCAGATTCAGAAAAATCTATGCTGGGTACTTGAATACTCCATGCTCCAGAAGCATCAATGCTGGGCTCCAGGATCAGAGTCATCCGTGCTGGGTTCCAGATTCCAGAATATCTTTGTGGGACACCAGAACCTTCCATGCTCTAGAATCATCCATGCTGAGCTCCAGAATTACCCATTTTAGCATCCAGATTCTGAATCCAAAATAATCCGTGCTGGGTTCCAGAATCATCCATGCTGGGCTCCAGAATAATCCGCGCTGGGTTCCAGAATCATCCGTGCTGGGCTCCTGAATCAGAAGCATTCATGATGGGTTAAAGATTAAGAATAATCTGTGCTGGGATCCAGAATTATCAGTGCTGGGATCCAGATTCAGAAAAATCTATGTTGGGCTCCAGATTCAGAAAAATCTGTGCTGGGCACTAGTATCATTTGAGCTGGGCACCAGAATAATCCATGCTCCAGAATCATCTATGCTGGGCTCCAGAATCATCTGTGTTGAGCTCCATATTCACAATCATCCATGCTGGACACCAGAATATTCCATGTTCCAGAATCATCCATGCCAGGCTCCAGAATCAGTATCATCTGTGCTGGGTTCCAGATTCAGAATCATCCGTGCTGGGCTCCTAAATAAGAATCATTCTTGATGAGTTAAAGATTCTGAATAATGTGTGCTGGGCTCCAGAATAATCCATGCTCCAGAATCATCCATGGCAGGCTCCAGAATCAGTATCATCCGTGCTGGGTTCCAAATTCAGAATAATCAGTGCTGGGCTCCAGAATTATCTGTGCTGGGATCCATATTCAGAAACATCTGTGCTGGACTCCTGAATCAGAAGCATTTGTGATGGGTTAAAGATTCAGAATAATCTGTGCTGGGCTCAAAAATTATCTGTGCTGGGATTCAGATTCAGAATCATCTGTGCTGGGCTCCTGAATCAGAAGCATTCATGAGGAGTTAAAGATTCAGAAACATCCATTCTGGGCACCAGAATATTCCATGCTCCAGCATCATCTATGCTGGGCTCCAGAATCATCCGTGTTGAGCTCCATATTCACAATCATCCGTGCTGGACACCAGAATATTCCATGTTCCAGAATAATCTGTGCTGGGCTCCAAAATTATCTGTGCTGGGATTCAGATTCAGAATCATCTGTGCTGGGCTCCTGAATCAGAAGCATTCGTGATGAGTTAAAGATTCAGAAACATCAGTGCTGGGCTCCAGAATGATCAGTGCTGGGATCCATATTCAGTAGAATCATGCTTGGCTTTATTTTTGTGCTAAGAATAACACAAGGCCGGTCTCTAGAATCATCCATGCTGGGCTCTAGAATCATCCAAAACAAAGCACTGAACCAGTTCACATTTAAAAAACAAACACATGATTGCACTTTATTTTAGAGTGTCCTTGTAACAGTGTAATTACACAAATAAGTACTGAGTAATATTAATTATCAACATGTACTTACTATAGGGTTTGGTTTAGCGTTAGTTGCTTGTAATTATGCATAATTTACTGTTATTACTTTAGTCAATATATGTAATATGTATACAGTACCGCCGCTCCATATAAGCAGACAATGCAGTCTCCCTAGGGGGGCACAATCTTACCCAAGGAGGGCACCAGAAAGTCCAACTCAAGGACCCGACAGCAGCCCTCACGTGTTACCAAACATGTTTACACACACACACACACACACACACACACACACACAGTGCAGCAACACATTTACTGCAAATAGCTGAAATCACAATCATGCACAAAAGACTTTTTGATTTGGTTTATGGCTATAAATACACACCCAGATCAAATATGATACAGAAACGTTTTGACAACATATGTGTTACTAGAACATTTAATGACCAGATTAACCCAGTGACTGATGAACTGTGGGAACCCATGAGGTTACACACCACATGCTTTTCTGAGGTGTTGTATGGTCATGTAGTTTAATGTCCATGTACAAGTTTCATCTTCAACAACTAAATACATTATAAAAGGTAAAAGAAGTCGTATTAAATCAAGACTGTCCAGCAGATCAGGAAGTCTGTCATGTAAAAGACAAAAACACTCAACAACTCTGATATAGAAAATGACACCTGAATAAATACACAATAAACAACTTGTTTACAGCTCGTTTGGAGCTCACACAATTGTAAACAAAATGTATGTCCATTTGTATTTTATTATACTGCTCTATTAATGTGATGGATTATTTTATATTGATAATTATGTTCTACTGTGAGTTTTGTAATGCCAGTAATGATAAATGTAATTCGTCAACAATACACAAACACACAGATGAACTGAGCACCAAATCAAACAAACAAACACATGTATGTGGATTTCTGCAGGTGTTTCGACACATAACACAGAATGTTTGTGCTTATAGATTCATGTACTGTTCCGGTAATCTGAATGCTGATATTTCATCTTCACTCCAGCAGAAGAGCTGCGTTACATGTTAAACACATGAAAACAGATTTCTGTGTGTCACTCTGTCCTGTAGTTTGTGTCACTGCAGGTTCCTCTGCGCAGACTAAAATCATCCACAGCGATTTCTCCATGTTTCCCTCTCCGTCTCTCTCCCTTTAACACAATCTGACACGGAACACCAATCAATAAACTACAGTTGACATACACATAATCAATAATCAAGAACAGTTCACCCAAAACTGAAAATTTGACGTTCCAAACCTGTCGGCTGCAATTTTTCCCATTGAACACAAATGGAGAATTTTTGATAAATCTTTATGCAACTCTTTTCTACGGAGACCCTGATATGACAGGGCGGGAAATTTTTCAGAAATAGTTTGAGTTCCCTCGCAATAAATTTACTATGGTTTTACTAAAATAACCATATATTCAGAGTAAAACCATAATAATAATACAGAAAAACAAAAACTATTGTACTAAAAATCATAATTTTGTGGTTAATTTGATTTTAAAACTATAGAAACCACAAGATTAACCGCCAAAAAAACGGTTACTTTACTTTTTTTTTTTTTACTTTTTTCCATCATTTTCCGTTCCCTCTCAATAAGTTTTGAGTTCCTTCACAATAAGTTTTGAGTTCCCTCTCAATAAGTTTTGTGTTCCCTCACAATAAGTTTTGTGTTCCCTCGCAATAAGTTTTGTGTTCCTCACAATAAGTTTTGAGTTCCCTCTCAATGAGTTTTGTGTTCCCTCTCAATAAGTTTTGAGTTCCCTCACAATAAGTTTTGAGTTCCCTCTCAATAAGTTTTGCGTTCCCTCGCAATAAGTTTTGCGTTCCCTCTCAATAAGTTTTGTGTTCCCTCGCAATAAGTTTTGTGTTCCCTCTCAATGAGTTTTGTGTTCCCTCTCAATAAGTTTTGTGTTCCCTCTCAATAAGTTTTGCGTTCCCTCGCAATAAGTTTTGCGTTCCCTCTCAATAAGTTTTGTGTTCCCTCGCAATAAGTTTTGTGTTCCCTCGCAATAAGTTTTGTGTTCCCTCTCAATGAGTTTTGTGTTCCTTCACAATAAGTTTTGTGTTCCCTCACAATAAGTTTTGTGTTCCCTCTCAATAAGTTTTGAGTTCCCTCGCAATAAGATTTGCGTTCCCTCTCAATAAGTTTTGCGTTCCCTCGCAATAAGTTTTGTGTTCCCTCACAATATGTTTTGCGTTCCCTCGCAATAAGTTTTGTGTTCCCTCGCAATAAGTTTTGTGTTCCCTCACAATATGTTTTGTGTTCCCTCTCAATAAGTTTTGTGTTCTCTCGCAATAAGATTTGTGTTCCCTGTCAATAAGTTTTGTGTTCCCTCGCAATAAGATTTGTGTTCCCTCACAATAAGTTTTGTGTTCCCTCGCAATAAGTTTTGTGTTCCCTCTCAATGAGTTTTGTGTTCCCTCTCAATAAGTTTTGTGTTCCCTCTCAATAAGTTTTGAGTTCCCTCGCAATAAGATTTGTGTTCCCTCTCAATAAGTTTTGCGTTCCCTCGCAATAAGTTTTGTGTTCCCTCTCAATAAGTTTTGCGTTCCCTCGCAATAAGTTTTGTGTTCCCTCGCAATAAGTTTTGTGTTCTCTCTCAATAAGTTTTGTGTTCCCTCGCAATAAGTTTTGTGTTCCCTCATAATAAGTTTTGTGTTCCCTCGCAATAAGTTTTGTGTTCCCTCTCAATGAGTTTTGTGTTCCCTCTCAATAAGTTTTGTGTTCCCTCTCAATAAGTTTTGAGTTCCCTCGCAATAAGATTTGCGTTCCCTCTCAATAAGTTTTGCGTTCCCTCTCAATAAGTTTTGAGTTCCCTCGCAATAAGTTTTGCGTTCCCTTGCAATGAGTTTTGTGTTCCCTCTCAATAAGTTTTGAGTTCCCTCGCAATAAGTTTTGTGTTCCCCCGCAATACGTTTTGTGTTCCCTCTCAATAAGTTTTGAGTTCCCTCTCAATGAGTTTTGTGTTCCCTCACAATAAGTTTTGTGTTCCCTCACAATAAGTTTTGAGTTCCCTCTCAATGAGTTTTGTGTTCCCTCACAATAAGTTTTGAGTTCCCTGTCAATGAGTTTTGTGTTCCCTCACAATACGTTTTGTGTTCCCTCACAATGAGTTTTGAGTTCCCTCTCAATGAGTTTTGTGTTCCCTCACAATACGTTTTGTGTTCCCTCTCAATAAGTTTTGAGTTCCCTCTCAATAAGTTTTGAGTTCCCTCTCAATGAGTTTTGAGTTCCCTCTCAATAAGTTTTGTGTTCCCTCACAATAAGTTTTGAGTTCCCTCTCAATGAGTTTTGAGTTCCCTCTCAATAAGTTTTGAGTTCCCTCTCAATGAGTTTTGTGTTCCCTCACAATACGTTTTGTGTTCCCTCTCAATGAGTTTTGAGTTCCCTCTCAATGAGTTTTGTGTTCCCTCACAATACGTTTTGTGTTCCCTCTCAATGAGTTTTGAGTTCCCTCTCAATAAGTTTTGTGTTCCCTCACAATAAGTTTTGTGTTCCCTCTCAATAAGTTTTGAGTTCCCTCACAATAAGTTTTGAGTTCCCTCTCAATGAGTTTTGAGTTCCCTCTCAATAAGTTTTGTGTTCCCTCACAATAAGTTTTGTGTTCCCTCGCAATAAGTTTTGTGTTCCCTCACAATAAGTTTTGAGTTCCCTCTCAATAAGTTTTGTGTTCCCTCTCAATAAGTTTTGAGTTCCCTCTCAATAAGTTTTGAGTTCCCTCACAATAAGTTTTGAGTTCCCTCTCAATAAGTTTTGAGTTCCCTCACAATAAGTTTTGAGTTCCCTCTCAATAAGTTTTGTGTTCCCTCTCAATAAGTTTTGAGTTCCCTCTCAATAAGTTTTGAGTTCCCTCACAATAAGTTTTGCATTGCCTTGCAATAAGATTTGATAATATGATTTATTCATGCTTACATCACCAAGACTCCGCCCACCAATTGTGACGTGAGTGTGTCTCCAGCCGTGTCCTCCAGTCCTGTTCCAGACGGATGAGCTGTGACTCCGCCCCTTCCTGACAAACAGCTGCAGTGAGCCAATGTGGTGACCATGGAGACGGTGTCTAAATGCAAGACAGAGGTCACCACCCTGCCATGGCTTTTTGGGCAGGGCCAAATTTACCGTAAGTCGCGCCCCTCTGATACTTCTGTTTGTGGCCTCTGGCACTGTCAGGTACCGCCCACCTGTGAGTGATTGATGGGTAAGAAACAAATAAATGTCTGTGTTTGGAATTGAATGGAATACTAACATACTGCTTACTGCGCAGTATATACTGCATACTACATTTTTTAAAAATAGTATGCGAATCAAAATGTGTTACATAGGTATGTTTCAAACAGTAGTACGCTACCTTGTCACATGACCTCATTATGTTGCATGTTTAATTTAGCAAATGGCTTCCAGTTATGTCAGAAATAGTCATTTTCCATTTTCTATTATTGTTTCATGTATCCAAACAAATAAAAGATAATAATTGTACATAAGAACTAATTACACATGCAAACACAACAATGAATAAAGGTTTGCATAGCATGCAGACATGATTTTAGTCATGAGATTTCACAGAATGAGTTTCATTCTGTGTCATTTGAGACATCATTGAGTCTGTGTCATGTATTTGGCGCCATCTCCTGGTGGTCATATGTAACATTGTGCTTCATGTGGATTATCTAATGATCTATACATCTGATTATCTTGTGTGTGGACTCGTTTGAAAGATAATCACCTCATTCAGTTTCATTCAGTGCCATCTGAGTCATCATTGAGTCATTGTGGATTATCTAATGATCTATACATCTGATTATCTTGTGTGTGGACTCGTTTGAAAGATAATCACCTCGTTCAGTTTCATTCTGTGCCATTTGAGTCATCATTGAGTCATCATTGTGGATTATCTAATGATCTATACATCTGATTATCTTGTGTGTGGACTCATTTGAAAGATAATCACCTCATTCAGTTTCATTCTGTGCCATTTGAGTCATCATTGAGTCATCATTGTGGATTATCTAATGATCTATACATCTGATTATCTTGTGTGTGGACTCGTTTGAAAGATAATCACCTCGTTCCGTTTCATTCTGTGCCATTTGAGTCATCATTGAGTCATCATTGTGGATTATCTAATGATCTATACATCTGATTATCTTTTGTGTGGACTCGTATTATTAAATATTTTATGTTGCGTTTAATTGTCCTGAAGTTATAATTGTCAAAGACATATTCTTAGGTATTACTCACTATATTTTAGTCAGTGAGTAAAACAAATAGTCTGGTTGTATTTTACTCTGAGATCTTTCCAACAACATATGACACATGACTATTTGATCAGTTTAATGTTTTTATTGATTGCTATAATATGTAGAGGTCAGTTTGTTTATATAAATGATCATATCATAACTCTTCTGATTTATCAGTAAATTTGAAAGCACTTGTTCAGTTTTGGTCACAATGTCACATGCATTGAGCTTCTAATCTTTCAAATGATACATATTTTGTGCTGGTCAAGACTGTAATAATTTTTTTTTTTGTGGTGGGAAAATGTGAAATTGATATATTTTAATAGGGTTTGATTTCAGGCTGTAAAAGTGACTATGTAAGGGGTATGATGACTTTCTATAGACACTTTACTTCTTCCTCAGAACACTCATGTTTGTGTGCCGTATACATCTGTGAGCTTGCCATCTGTTTCTCACATTAACTTCATGTGTGTGTTATGTGTGTAATTGTATTGTGTTTTACCGGCGGGGTCGTCTTTGAATATCCACGGCAGATCTCCTTCTGTGTCTGTTATCCAAACACACAAACCCTCATCAAATGAGCAGCTCACAACACCAGCCACTGAAACACACACACACAGAGACACACACACACACACACACACGCACGCACGCACGCACACACAGACAGACACACAGACAGACACACACACACACACACACACACACACACACACACACACACACACACAGACAGACACACAAACACACACACACACACAGACACACACAGACACACAGGCACACAGACACACACACACACACACACACACGTTAGTAATCTCTTGGCTGGTGCAACAGTAGGGGAAAGTCTTGTGTGCAGTTACGAGCAACACAGCAGACATGACAGTGACGAGACATATACCAGTTACAATAAACAACATATTTACACAACACAATTTACACAACACACAATGTCTAGTCTAATTTAAGTGAATCTGGGAAGTTTATGGGAATTGTACCTGGATCATCTCGCCTGTAATCCGCTGTGTTTCCCAGCTCAACATCAAAGTCCCAGTCAAACAGGTTGTTCTCATAACGCGGAACTAAATCAACAAACAAAATATCACTAATTATTTGCTGTTTTTTCAAGCCAACAAACGTTTATTGTATATACTTGGTTTAGTTTAGTTTTTTCCCCCAAATCCCTAAAATGAGACCAAAAAAATGTCTGACTGTAACTTTGTTTGCCATAATGTCCCAGAATTTCAATATTTTCCCAATGCGTTCCCACATGTGAACCCTTGCTCATAAGCACACTATGCACACAATTATTATATTATATTTCCATTGAACTGAATGTTGTTATCGTTAACAAAATTAAATTAGTAATATTTAAAGATTGTTTTAATACATTTTGTTAAAGATTACTCAATTGAATTTGGTGGAAATTTGTTATGAAATTGAAAATCTTGAAATGCATACTGTAAATCTTATATTAAATATTTCCTTTGGTTTAAATCTATGAACATTTATTTACACTTTATACATAAACAATGTGAACCCCTAGGCTAATGACACAAACAAAAGCTAATAAGAGTCAGGAGTTGGCAAACCTAGCATCTGATTAATGAAGCGAGATTGTAGGAGACTTATAAAAAGCACTCAAACATTTTGAGTTTGTTATTCACAAGTAGCATCTGCTGATGTGGACCAAGAGATCTCAGATGATCTACGAACAAAAATTGTTGCTTTACATAAAGCTGGAAAGGGTTACAAAGTTATCTGGAAGAGTTTAGATATTCATCTGTCCACAGTTAGACAAACTGTCTATAAATGGAGGTGATTTAGTACTATAGGTACTCTCTCTCTAGAAGTGGCCGTTAGATATTCATCTGTCCACAGTTAGACAAACTGTCTATAAATGGAGATGATTTAGTACTATAGGTACTCTCACTAGAAGTGGCCGTTAGATATTCATCTGTCCACAGTTAGACAAACTGTCTATAAATGGAGATGATTTAGTACTATAGGTACTCTCACTAGAAGTGGCCGTTAGATATTCATCTGTCCACAGTTAGACAAACTGTCTATAAATGGAGATGATTTAGTACTATAGGTACCCTCACTAGAAGTGGCCGTTAGATATTCATCTGTCCACAGTTAGACAAACTGTCTATAAATGGAGATGATTTAGTACTATAGGTACTCTCACTAGAAGTGTTCGTTAGATATTCATCTGTCCACAGTTAGACAAACTGTCTATAAATGGAGATGATTTAGTACTATAGGTACCCTCACTAGAAGTGGCCGTTAGATATTCATCTGTCCACAGTTAGACAAACTGTCTATAAATGGAGATGATTTATTACTATAGGTACCCTCACTAGAAGTGGCCGTTAGATATTCATCTGTCCACAGTTAGACAAACTGTCTATAAATGGAGATGATTTAGTACTATAGGTACCCTCACTAGAAGTGGCCGTTAGATATTCATCTGTCCACAGTTAGACAAACTGTCTATAAATGGAGATGATTTAGTACTATAGGTACCCTCACTAGAAGTGGCCGTTAGATATTCATCTGTCCACAGTTAGACAAACTGTCTATAAATGGAGATGATTTAGTACTATAGGTACCCTCACTAGAAGTGTTCGTTAGATATTCATCTGTCCACAGTTAGACAAACTGTCTATAAATGGAGATGATTTAGTACTATAGGTACCCTCACTAGAAGTGGCCGTTAGATATTCATCTGTCCACAGTTAGACAAACTGTCTATAAATGGAGATGATTTATTACTATAGGTACTCTCACTAGAAGTGTTCGTTAGATATTCATCTGTCCACAGTTAGACAAACTGTCTATAAATGGAGATGATTTAGTACTATAGGTACCCTCACTAGAAGTGGCCGTTAGATATTCATCTGTCCACAGTTAGACAAACTGTCTATAAATGGAGATGATTTAGTACTATAGGTACCCTCACTAGAAGTGTTCGTTAGATATTCATCTGTCCACAGTTAGACAAACTGTCTATAAATGGAGATGATTTAGTACTATAGGTACCCTCACTAGAAGTGGCCGTTAGATATTCATCTGTCCACAGTTAGACAAACTGTCTATAAATGGAGATGATTTAGTACTATAGGTACTCTCACTAGAAGTGGCCGTTAGATATTCATCTGTCCACAGTTAGACAAACTGTCTATAAATGGAGATGATTTAGTACTATAGGTACCCTCACTAGAAGTGTTCGTTAGATATTCATCTGTCCACAGTTAGACAAACTGTCTATAAATGGAGATGATTTAGTACTATAGGTACTCTCACTAGAAGTGGCCGTTAGATATTCATCTGTCCACAGTTAGACAAACTGTCTATAAATGGAGATGATTTAGTACTATAGGTACCCTCACTAGAAGTGGCCGTTAGATATTCATCTGTCCACAGTTAGACAAACTGTCTATAAATGGAGATGATTTAGTACTATAGGTACCCTCACTAGAAGTGGCCGTTAGATATTCATCTGTCCACAGTTAGACAAACTGTCTATAAATGGAGATGATTTAGTACTATAGGTACCCTCACTAGAAGTGTTCGTTAGATATTCATCTGTCCACAGTTAGACAAACTGTCTATAAATGGAGATGATTTAGTACTATAGGTACCCTCACTAGAAGTGGCCGTTAGATATTCATCTGTCCACAGTTAGACAAACTGTCTATAAATGGAGATGATTTATTACTATAGGTACTCTCACTAGAAGTGTTCGTTAGATATTCATCTGTCCACAGTTAGACAAACTGTCTATAAATGGAGATGATTTAGTACTATAGGTACCCTCACTAGAAGTGGCCGTTAGATATTCATCTGTCCACAGTTAGACAAACTGTCTATAAATGGAGATGATTTAGTACTATAGGTACCCTCACTAGAAGTGTTCGTTAGATATTCATCTGTCCACAGTTAGACAAACTGTCTATAAATGGAGATGATTTAGTACTATAGGTACCCTCACTAGAAGTGGCCGTTAGATATTCATCTGTCCACAGTTAGACAAACTGTCTATAAATGGAGATGATTTAGTACTATAGGTACCCTCACTAGAAGTGGCCGTTAGATATTCATCTGTCCACAGTTAGACAAACTGTCTATAAATGGAGATGATTTAGTACTATAGGTACCCTCACTAGAAGCGGCCGTTAGATATTCATCTGTCCACAGTTAGACAAACTGTCTATAAATGGAGATGATTTAGTACTATAGGTACCCTCACTAGAAGCGGCCGTTAGATATTCATCTGTCCACAGTTAGACAAACTGTCTATAAATGGAGATGATTTAGTACTATAGGTACCCTCACTAGAAGTGGCCGTTAGATATTCATCTGTCCACAGTTACACAAACTGTCTATAAATGGAAATGATTTAGTACTATAGGTACTCTCACTAGAAGTGGCCGTTAGATATTCATCTGTCCACAGTGAGACAAACTGTCTATAAATGGAAATGATTTAGTACTATAGGTACTCTCACTAGAAGTGGCCGTTAGATATTCACCTGTCCACAGTTACACAAACTGTCTATAAATGGAGATGATTTATTACTATAGGTACTCTCACTAGAAGTGGCCGTTAGATATTCACCTGTCCACAGTTACACAAACTGTCTATAAATGGAGATGATTTATTACTATAGGTACTCTCACTAGAAGTGGCCGTTAGATATTCATCTGTCCACAGTGAGACAAACTGTCTATAAATGGAGATGATTTAGTACTATAGGTACTCTCACTAGAAGTGGCCGTTAGATATTCATCTGTCCACAGTTAGACAAACTGTCTATAAATGGAGATGATTTAGTACTATAGGTACTCTCACTAGAAGTGGCCGTTAGATATTCACCTGTCCACAGTTACACAAACTGTCTATAAATGGAGATGATTTATTACTATAGGTACTCTCACTAGAAGTGGCCGTTAGATATTGACCTGTCCACAGTTACACAAACTGTCTATAAATGGAGATGATTTAGTACTATAGGTACTCTCACTAGAAGTGGCCGTTAGATATTCATCTGTCCACAGTTAGACAAACTGTCTATAAATGGAGATGATTTAGTAGGTACCCTCACTAGAAGTGGCCGTTAGATATTCATCTGTCCACAGTGAGACAAACTGTCTGTAAATGGAGATGATTTATTACTATAGGTACTCTCACTAGAAGTGGCCGTTAGATATTCACCTGTCCACAGTTAGACAAACTGTCTGTAAATGGAGATGATTTATTACTATAGGTACTCTCACTAGAAGTGGCCGTTAGATATTCATCTGTCCACAGTGAGACAAACTGTCTGTAAATGGAGATGATTTATTACTATAGGTACTCTCACTAGAAGTGGCCGTTAGATATTCACCTGTCCACAGTTAGACAAACTGTCTGTAAATGGAGATGATTTATTACTATAGGTACTCTCACTAGAAGTGGCCATTAGATATTCATCTGTCCACACTTAGACAAACTGTCTATAAATGGAGATGATTTAGTACTATAGGTACACTCACTAGAAGTGGCCGTTAGATATTCATCTGTCCACACTTAGACAAACTGTCTATAAATGGAGATGATTTAGTACTATAGGTACACTCACTAGAAGTGGCCGTTAGATATTCATCTGTCCACAGTTAGACAAACTGTCTGTAAATGGAGATGATTTATTACTATAGGTACTCTCACTAGAAGTGGCCGTTAGATATTCACCTGTCCACAGTTAGACAAACTGTCTGTAAATGGAGATGATTTATTACTATAGGTACTCTCACTAGAAGTGGCCATTAGATATTCACCTGTCCACACTTAGACAAACTGTCTATAAATGGAGATGATTTAGTACTATAGGTACACTCACTAGAAGTGGCCGTTAGATATTCATCTGTCCACACTTAGACAAACTGTCTATAAATGGAGATGATTTAGTACTATAGGTACACTCACTAGAAGTGGCCGTTAGATATTCATCTGTCCACACTTAGACAAACTGTCTATAAATGGAGATGATTTAGTACTATAGGTACACTCACTAGAAGTGGCCGTTAGATATTCATCTGTCCACACTTAGACAAACTGTCTATAAATGGAGATGATTTAGTACTATAGGTACACTCACTAGAAGTGGCCGTTAGATATTCATCTGTCCACACTTAGACAAACTGTCTATAAATGGAGATGATTGAGTACTATAGGTACTCTCACTAGAAGTGGCCGTTAGATATTCATCTGTCCACACTTAGACAAACTGTCTATAAATGGAGATGATTTAGTACTATAGGTACACTCACTAGAAGTGGCCGTTAGATATTCATCTGTCCACACTTAGACAAACTGTCTATAAATGGAGATGATTTAGTACTATAGGTACTCTCTCTGGAAGTGGCCGTTAGATATTCATCTGTCCACAGTTAGACAAACTGTCTATAAATGGAGATGATTTAGTACTATAGGTACACTCACTAGAAGTGGCCGTTAGATATTCATCTGTCCACACTTAGACAAACTGTCTATAAATGGAGATGATTTAGTACTATAGGTACTCTCTCTGGAAGTGGCCGTTAGATATTCATCTGTCCACAGTTAGACAAACTGTCTATAAATGGAGATGATTTAGTACTATAGGTACTCTCACTAGAAGTGTTCGTTAGATATTCATCTGTCCACAGTTAGACAAACTGTCTATAAATGGAGATGATTTAGTACTATAGGTACCCTCACTAGAAGTGTTCGTTAGATATTCATCTGTCCACAGTTAGACAAACTGTCTATAAATGGAGATGATTTAGTACTATAGGTACTCTCACTAGAAGTGTTCGTTAGATATTCATCTGTCCACAGTTAGACAAACTGTCTATAAATGGAGATGATTTAGTACTATAGGTACCCTCACTAGAAGTGGCCGTTAGATATTCATCTGTCCACAGTTAGACAAACTGTCTATAAATGGAGATGATTTAGTACTATAGGTACCCTCACTAGAAGTGGCCGTTAGATATTCATCTGTCCACAGTTAGACAAACTGTCTATAAATGGAGATGATTTAGTACTATAGGTACCCTCACTAGAAGTGGCCGTTAGATATTCATCTGTCCACAGTTAGACAAACTGTCTATAAATGGAGATGATTTAGTACTATAGGTACTCTCACTAGAAGTGGCCGTTAGATATTCATCTGTCCACAGTTACACAAACTGTCTATAAATGGAAATGATTTAGTACTATAGGTACTCTCACTAGAAGTGGCCGTTAGATATTCATCTGTCCACAGTTAGACAAACTGTCTATAAATGGAGATGATTTAGTACTATAGGTACCCTCACTAGAAGTGGCCGTTAGATATTCATCTGTCCACAGTGAGACAAACTGTCTATAAATGGAGATGATTTAGTACTATAGGTACTCTCACTAGAAGTGGCCGTTAGATATTCACCTGTCCACAGTTACACAAACTGTCTATAAATGGAGATGATTTATTACTATAGGTACTCTCACTAGAAGTGGCCGTTAGATATTCACCTGTCCACAGTTACACAAACTGTCTATAAATGGAGATGATTTATTACTATAGGTACTCTCACTAGAAGTGGCCGTTAGATATTCATCTGTCCACAGTGAGACAAACTGTCTATAAATGGAGATGATTTAGTACTATAGGTACTCTCACTAGAAGTGGCCGTTAGATATTCATCTGTCCACAGTTAGACAAACTGTCTATAAATGGAGATGATTTAGTACTATAGGTACTCTCACTAGAAGTGGCCGTTAGATATTCACCTGTCCACAGTTACACAAACTGTCTATAAATGGAGATGATTTATTACTATAGGTACTCTCACTAGAAGTGGCCGTTAGATATTCACCTGTCCACAGTTACACAAACTGTCTATAAATGGAGATGATTTAGTACTATAGGTACTCTCACTAGAAGTGGCTGTTAGATATTCACCTGTCCACAGTTAGACAAACTGTCTATAAATGGAGATGATTTAGTACTATAGGTACCCTCACTAGAAGTGGCCATTAGATATTCACCTGTCCACAGTTACACAAACTGTCTATAAATGGAGATGATTTATTACTATAGGTACTCTCACTAGAAGTGGCCGTTAGATATTCATCTGTCCACAGTGAGACAAACTGTCTGTAAATGGAGATGATTTATTACTATAGGTACTCTCACTAGAAGTGGCCGTTAGATATTCACCTGTCCACAGTTAGACAAACTGTCTGTAAATGGAGATGATTTATTACTATAGGTACTCTCACTAGAAATGGCCGTTAGATATTCATCTGTCCACAGTGAGTCAAACTGTCTGTAAATGGAGATGATTTATTACTATAGGTACTCTCACTAGAAGTGGCCGTTAGATATTCACCTGTCCACAGTGAGACAAACTGTCTATAAATGAAGATGATTTAGTACTATAGGTACACTCACTAGAAGTGGCCGTTAGATATTCACCTGTCCACACTTAGACAAACTGTCTATAAATGGAGATGATTTAGTACTATAGGTACACTCACTAGAAGTGGCCGTTAGATATTCATCTGTCCACACTTAGACAAACTGTCTATAAATGGAGATGATTTAGTACTATAGGTACACTCACTAGAAGTGGCCGTTAGATATTCATCTGTCCACACTTAGACAAACTGTCTATAAATGGAGATGATTTAGTACTATAGGTACACTCACTAGAAGTGGCCGTTAGATATTCATCTGTCCACACTTAGACAAACTGTCTATAAATGGAGATGATTTAGTACTATAGGTACTCTCACTAGAAGTGTCCGTTAGATATTCATCTGTCCACACTTAGACAAACTGTCTATAAATGGAGATGATTTAGTACTATAGGTACACTCACTAGAAGTGGCCGTTAGATATTCATCTGTCCACACTTAGACAAACTGTCTATAAATGGAGATGATTTAGTACTATAGGTACTCTCTCTGGAAGTGGCCGTTAGATATTCATCTGTCCACAGTTAGACAAACTGTCTATAAATGGAGATGATTTAGTACTATAGGTACTCTCACTAGAAGTGGCCGTTAGATATTCATCTGTGCACAGTTAGACAAACTGTCTATAAATGGAGATGATTTAGTACTATAGGTACTCTCACTAGAAGTGGCCGTTAGATATTCATCTGTCCACAGTTAGACAAACTGTCTATAAATGGAGATGATTTAGTACTACAGGTACTCTCACTAGAAGTGGCCGTTAGATATTCATCTGTCCACAGTTAGACAAACTGTCTATGAATGGAGATGATTTAGTACTACAGGTACTCTCACTAGAAGTGGCCGTTAGATATTCATCTGTCCACAGTTAGACAAACTGTCTATAAATGGAGGTGATTTAGTACTACAGGTACTCTCACTAAAAGTGGCCGTTAGATATTCATCTGTCCACAGTTAGACAAACTGTCTATAAATGGAGGTGATTTAGTACTATAGGTACTTTCTCTAGAAGTGGCCGTTAGATATTCATCTGTCCACAGTTAGACAAACTGTCTATAAATGGAGATGATTTAGTACTATAGGTACTCTCACTAGAAGTGGCCATTAGATATTCATCTGTCCACAGTTATACAAACTGTCTATGAATGGAGATGATTTAGTACTACAGGTACTCTCACTAGAAGTGGCCGTTAGATATTCATCTGTCCACAGTTAGACAAACTGTCTATAAATGGAGGTGATTTAGTACTATAGGTACTCTCTCTAGAAGTGGCCGTTAGATATTCATCTGTCCACAGTTAGACAAACTGTCTATAAATGGAGATGATTTAGTACTACAGGTACTCTCACTAGAAGTGGCCATTAGATATTCATCTGTCCACAGTTATACAAACTGTCTATGAATGGAGATGATTTAGTACTATAGGTACTCTCACTAGAAGTGGCCGTTAGATATTCATCTGTCCACAGTTAGACAAACTGTCTATGAATGGAGATGATTTAGTACTATAGGTACTCTCACTAGAAGTGGCTGTTAGATATTCATCTGTCCACAGTTAGACAAACTGTCTATAAATGGAGATGATTTAGTACTATAGGTACTCTCACTAGAAGTGGCCGTCCAGTCAAGAGTGCCAGATAAAGACTTGAAGGAATCATTGGAACTGGTTAACATCTCTGTTCATGAGTCTACTATACAGAAAACATTAAACAGGTATGGTGTTCACGGCAGGACATCATGAAGGAAGCCGCTGCTTTCCAACAAAAACATTGCTGCACACCTGAAGTTTGACTAAGACCATCTTGACACTCCACAACGCTAGTGGGAAAATGTTTTGTGAACTGATAACACTAAGATTGAATTGTTTGGGAAGAACATGCAGCTCTACGTATGGCATAAAAAAGGCACCGCAAACCAACATGACACCATCATTCCAACGGTGAAGTACGGTGCAGGAGCATCATGATTTGAATCTCTTTTGATGCTTCGGGGTCTGGACCGCTTGCCATCATTGAGGGAAAAATTAATTCTCAAGTTTATCAAGATATATACAGGATCATGTCATGGTGGCAGTGTGCTCAGTAGAAGTTGGGTGATGCAGCAGGACAATGACCCTAAACATTGAAGTAAATCCACTACAGAATGACTAGTGTACAGAATGATAATCACCTTAAACAGTTTAAAACTTTTAAGGTTTTAAGTTTGTCAAGCCAACCTCAAAGCTTGTCTTCACAAACGTTCCTTTTCTAGTATATCATTAAAAAACGGACAATATGAAAATAACAGTGATGTTTGTAGTGCTTGAGTAGTGTTGTGCAGGTCTCACTGTGAACATCTCCTCGTGGTTTTGGCGTGTTCTCTCGGTGGACACGGTTGTCCAGAGTCGTCGTACATTCTGATGTTGCGGAGGTCATCTCCGGGGTCATGGTTGCTGCTGTTGTTGCAGTGGTGGTTGTTATAATGGCGGTTGTAGCTGTAGATGTAGATGTTGTAGTTGGACTTGTCGTTGTATCGACAGTTGTTATGATTGTTGTAGGGATTGTTGTTGTGGTTGTTGTCATGGCAGCAGAAGTTGTTGTGATTGCTGTAGGGATTGTTGTTGTCATGGCAACATTAGTTGCTGTGATTGTTGTAGGGATTGTTGTTGTAATGGCAACAGTAGTTGTTGTAGGGACTGTTGTTGTCATGGCAACAGTAGTTGTAGGGATTGTTGTTGTTGTGGTTGTTGTCATGGCAACTGTAATTGGTGTTAGTGTTGTCATAACAGCAGTGCTTATTGGAACAGAAGTTGTTATGGCAACAGAATTGGTGGGAATGGTTGTACTTGTTGAGATGGTTGTTGTTGTAGTTTTTTCTGTGGTTTGAGGGGTGGTTGTCAAGGGACTTGCTGTCGTGGAGACAGTGGTTGGACTGATGGTGACTTCGACTGGTCTTGCAGGCTCAATGGTGACTTTAACAACAGCTGAAAAACAAACCAAAAAGTTAGTAGTTTCAACCAAAGTACCATAGTTACTACAATTATTGTCACTACAGTAATCTAGCTAAAAGGCTCACATTCACTAGAAGTTCTTTTAAAGTTATGAACAAAGATTCTTGAAGAACAATAATAATACATTCTTTTTAGTGTTTTCTGTTGATGATGAAAACATCATTCATACATCGTTAGTGGAACGTTCTTTAACCCTTTAAGTGAGGGGTTTTTAAAGATTTCAATGGCATACCCAAAATTAAAGGCTTATAACTGCAAAACAAACAGACAAATAAAAAATCCAGGAGAGGCAAGTGTTTGTATCATTGTAAAGAAAAATTTTCAAATGTTTGATTGATATAGGCATAGCATGCAGACATGATTTTAGTAATGAGATTTCACAGAATGAGTTTCATTCTGTGTCATTTGAGTCATCATTGAGTCTGTGTCATGTATTTGGCGCCATCTCCTGGTGGTCATATGTAACATTGTGCTTCATGTGGATTATCTAATGATCTATACATCTGATTATCTTGTGTGTGGACTCGTTTGAAAGATAATCATCTCATTCAGTTTCATTCTGTGTCATTTGAGTCATCATTGAGTCTGTGTCATGTATTTGGCGCCATCTCCTGGTGGTCATATGTAACATTGTGCTTCATGTGGATTATCTAATGATCTATACATCTGATTATCTTGTGTGTGGACTCGATTGAAAGATAATCACTGAAATATCACACTGACATAAGTATTCAGACCCTTACCTCAGTACTTAGTTGAAGCACCTTTGGCTGTGATTACAGCCTTAAGTATTTTTGGGTATGATGCGACAAGCTTTGTACACCAGGATTTGGGGATTTCATGCTATTCTTCTTTAAGCTCTGTTATGTTGGATGGGGACTATCGTGGACAGCCATTTTCAGGTCTTTCCAGATATGTTTGATTGGGTTCAAGTCCGGGCTCTGGCTGGGCCACACAAGGACATTCACAGGATTGTTCCAAAACCACTCTTGTATTGTCTTGGCCCAGTCTGAGGTCCTGAGCACTCTGGACCTTTTTTCTTTCAACCCTGACTAGTCCCCCAATCCCTGCCGCTGAAAAACACCCCCACCGCATTATGCTACCACCACCATGCTTCACCGTTGGGATGGTATTGCGCAGGTGATGAGCAGTGATGGTTGTCCTTCTGTAAGTTTCTCCCATCTCCACACATGATGTCTGTAGCTCAACCAGAGTGACCAACGGGTTCTTGGTCACCTCTCTTTCCAAGAAACTTCTCCACCGATTGCTCAGTTTGGCTGGGCAGCCAGCTCTAGGAAGGGTCCTGATAGTTCCAAACTTCTCCTGTGGCTCGACACAATCCTGTCTCTGAGCTCTGCAGGCAGTTCCTTTGACCTCATGGCTTGGCTTTTGCTCTGATATGCATTTTCAGCTGTAAGATCTTACATAGACAGATGTGTGCCTTTCCAAATAATGTCCAATCGAATGAATTGGCCACAGGTGGACTCCGATCAAACTGTAGAAACATCTCAACGATG
>JAVLUX010000020.1:42205000-42207500 GCA_032164185.1 Moxostoma hubbsi | reverse complement strand
GTGAAGCCTCCACACGTGCTACGTCTCCATGGTAACACACTCAACAAGTCACGTGATAAGATGCGTGGATTTACGGTCTCAGACGCGGAGGCAACTGAGATTCGTCCTCCACCACCCGGATTGAGGCGAGTCACTACAACACCACGAGGACTTACAGCGCATTGGGAATTCCAAATTAGGGGAGAAAATAAAAACATTTAAATAAATAACTGCAGTCTTGAGCAACACAAAATAGGTACCTTTGAAAGTTTATAAGCGCTACTTTATAATGCATGTAGATATTATGACCAAAACTGAACAAGTGCTTTGAAATTTGCAGATAAATAAGAAGTGTCCGTTTTGATCATTTATAAAATAATTTGCACTGTACATATTATTGCAATTTGTAAAAACATTCAACTCATCAAATATTCATGTGTCATATGTTGTTGGAAAGATCTCAAAGACTAAAATACAACCAGAATATTTGTTTTATTCACAGATGAAAATATAACAAGTAACAGCTAAATATATGACTTTGACCATTATGTTTAGTGTTGCTTATATGCCACGTTTTCTCTTATAACTTCACGAAACATAAACAGAACATAAAATATGACATATCATTATTTAGAGTCTGTGATTATCTTTCAAATGAGTCCACACACAAGATAATCAGATGTATAGATCATTAGATAATCCACATGAAGCACAATGTTACATATGACCACCAGGAGATGGCGCCAAATACATGACACAGACTCAATGATGACTCAAATGACACAGAATGAAACTGAATAAGATGATTATCTTTCAATCGAGTCCACACACAAGATAATCAGATGTATAGATCATTAGATAATCCACAATGATGACTCAATGATGACTCAAATGACACAGAATGAAACTGAATGAGATGATTATCTTTCAATCGAGTCCACACACAAGATAATCAGATGTATAGATCATTAGATAATCCACATGAAGCACAATGTTACATATGACCACCAGGAGATGGTGCCAAATACATGATACAGACTCAATGATGACTCAAATGACACAGAATGAAACTGAATGAGATGATTATCTTTCAATCGAGTCCACACACAAGATAATCAGATGTATAGATCATTAGATAATCCACATGAAGCACAATGTTACATATGACCACCAGGAGATGGTGCCAAATACATGACACAGACTCAATGATGACACAAATGACACAGAATGAAACTGAATGAGATGATTATCTTTCAATCGAGTCCACACACAAGATAATCAGATGTATAGATCATTAGATAATCCACATGAAGCACAATGTTACATATGACCACCAGGAGATGGTGCCAAATACATGATACAGACTCAATGATGACTCAAATGACACAGAATGAAACTGAATGAGATGATTATCTTTCAATCGAGTCCACACACAAGATAATCAGATGTATAGATCATTAGATAATCCACATGAAGCACAATGTTACATATGACCACCAGGAGATGGTGCCAAATACATGGCACAGACTCAATGATGACTCAAATGACACAGCATGAAACTGAATGAGATGATTATCTTTCAATCGAGTCCACACACAAGATAATCAGATGTATAGATCATTAGATAATCCACATGAAGCACAATGTTACATATGACCACCAGGAGATGGTGCCAAATACATGGCACAGACTCAATGATGACTCAAATGACACAGCATGAAACTGAATGAGATGATTATCTTTCAATCGAGTCCACACACAAGATAATCAGATGTATAGATCATTAGATAATCCACATGAAGCACAATGTTACATATGACCACCAGGAGATGGCGCCAAATACATGACACAGACTCAATGATGACTCAAATGACACAGAATGAAACTGAATGTGATGATTATCTTTCAATCGAGTCCACACACAAGATAATCAGATGTATAGATCATTAGATAATCCACATGAAGCACAATGTTACATATGACCACCAGGAGATGGCGCCAAATACATGACACAGACTCAATGATGACTCAAATGACACAGAATGAAACTGAATGTGATGATTATCTTTCAATCGAGTCCACACACAAGATAATCAGATGTATAGATCATTAGATAATCCACAATGATGACTCAATGATGACTCAAATGACACAGAATGAAACTGAATGAGGTGATTATCTTTCAAACGAGTCCACACACAAGATAATCAGATGTATTGATCATTAGATAATCCACATGAAGCACAATGTTACATATGACCACCAGGAGATGGAGCCAAATACATGACACAGACTCAATGATGACTCAAATGACACAGAATGAAACTCATTCTGTGAAATCTCATGACGAAAATCATGTCTGCATGCTATGCAAACCTTTAGTCATTGTTGTGTTTGCATGTGTAATTAGTTCTTATGTACAATTATTATCTTTTATTTGTTTGGAGATGTTTTTGGACACTATGATCAATTATATTTGTAATGTTGGAACTTTTGATCCGACAAATCAATCAACACAAAC
>JAVLUX010000020.1:42137500-42192500 GCA_032164185.1 Moxostoma hubbsi | reverse complement strand
TAAGATCGTTTGACAAAATATTCTGTGTCGTCTATAAAATGTTGCAATAAATTCAATTTGAGAAATGCAATAAAACTGTCATTAAAAGGTGCTTTAAGCGATTTTGTTTTTAATTGAAATTTATGCAAATAAAGTTCATACTCGCTTAAATATATTAATTAAATATGTGTCGTGAGATATATCATCGGTCTCTGTGACAGCTCCAGAATCTGTAAACAACAATCAAAAATGTGTCTGCGGTCTCTGACGCTTTCCACCTGTCAATCATTTGACATGTTCTCATAGTGTTGCAGCTGCAGTGAATTATTGAGGCTTAATGACATTTTTATGGTGTGTAGTTCATAACAGTTGCCAGTAGAGGGCGCTATTTCACTGCTGTTGCTTTTAACAACCGTTTCTGCATGATGTTAGTTTCAATAAAGCTCATTTGGTATCTGTAGTGGGCGGAGTTTTGAAAAGAGGGGTGTGGCTAATTCAATGGCTCAGTCTCATTGAAGTAGAACGACTAAAATTGCTTCCAGCACCTTTAAAATGACAATAAAAGTGTGAGACTTTCTACTTTAACATCTGTGTTCACCCTCTTTTGTCCACAGGACCACTGTTGTGGATGGTTGGGTGTTAGCGAGCGTTTGTTTTTCTCTGATGGCGAACATGAGCAGTAGTGTGTGCATGGAGACCCCACACGCTCATGGCCACACCCACAACTACAACCACGCCCCCGGGCGGGACTTTCCCTTGCAGATCGACTCTTGCGTGAACCCTGTGTTGGACTACAGCGCGCAGATGGAGCGGTATCGCTCTTTTGCCACATTCTATAAGAACAGCACGGCTGCCGCTGCCGCCGCCGCCGCTGCCCCGTTTCCCCAGACAGCCAAAATCACCCGCATCGCCACGCCCCTATTTCCCTCTGCCCGTCTGTCGGCTATGCCAACCTGGCCCTGTGACAACGCAATGCTGTGGGGGCGAAAGCCTAGTGCGGTTAATGGACCTCACACACATCGGACTGGCATGTCAAGGGCGGAGCCAGTGAACGTGCACATGTCCGCCAAACACATTCCACAAGACTCCGCCCTCTCAATGGGTGCTGACAACTTCCTGTCCCCGTTGACCGCGGAGCAATGTCGCGGATTGCCGGTAACGGGGGCGGAGTGCATGAACCGACTGAAGTGCCCCCCGTCCGTGCCACCTGGCGGAGCCGGAGAGGCAGACCACGGTGGAACGTTTGGAGGGATGCCACCGCTGGGGGGTCTGTCACTGCCACCAGGGGTCATCGTCATGACAACACTTCACTCTGGAGCGGGGTCATCGGGGGTCACGATGTCAGACAGCGCGTTTCAGATCGCTAACGTGGCAGCGGACTGCCAGCACAGTGGCTCGTCCTGCTCTGGCTCGCCCGCCACTCTAAACGGAAACGTTAACGGCAGCAGTAGCAGCAGCAACGGAGCGGCCAAGCGCAAACGTAAACGGTGCGGAGTGTGCGCCCCCTGCAGGAGGCTCATTAACTGCGGCGTGTGCAGCTCCTGTCGAAACAGAAAGACGGGTCATCAGATCTGCAAGTTCAGGAAGTGCGAGGAACTCAAGAAGAAACCGGGGAGCTCAATGGAGGTGGGCTGCGCACATACATACACACACATACACAAGCACAAGCGCACACACACACACACACACACATACTTGGGAGGTCTATTAAAGTGGCTGTTTAATTAGGAGTGATGTGGCTGGGGGTTTGGATTGGAGCCCAGCCTCGGCACTGGCAGCCATAATGAGTGTGTGTGTGTGTGTGTGTTAGCTGAAGGTCTGACCATTTCCCAAAGCCCTCTTGTGCTGTATAAATGCCCTTACACTCAAACACACACTTTATCTCTTACACACACACACACCAGCAGTACTCGGTGCTGAAAGATGAGGCAACATGTTGTAAGTTCTCTGTAATCATGCAAAAACAGCTTCATCTATTAACATCCCACTAACTCAACTCACTCAAATCACATAAGATCATCAAAACCCAGCTGAACACCATCAGACCTGGTCTTGCTAATTAGCATAAAGTCTAGTCCATATGATATATTCCGATAAACCGACTGTTATGTAAAACGAGAAGCCAGGCCAGTCTTTTATGTTATTTTTAAGGGCAGGTAGATCTAAAAATCACTGATAACATAATAATAAACCGGTATGCAACAAACTAAGTTATACTTCGTCGCGCGCAGTGCGCATGATGCAAATGACATCATCAGAACATTACGCGTCTTTGCGCATCGTCGCTGCATGCGCCTGCCGTTAACTGCGCTAAAAGAGTATCGCAAAGCAGTCGTAGTGCGCGAGCATCGAATATGTCCATATAATGCTAATTTGTTGGTACGTGTCGTACACAGTGCGCATGACGCAACTTTCCTCGTCATTGTCCACGTGCAACCCAGATCGTCTAGACGCATCTTTGCTTATCGTTGGCGCATGCGCCTGCCGTTAACTGCGCTAAAAGAGTATCGCAAAGCGGCCGTACGTCCATATGGGCTCACAGTAAACACAGTGTACTTTGAAAGTCTGAAGGCCTACGTAAAGTTAGTTTTTCCACATGACAGTACGCACCTGATGGGACTCCGCGGGGACAGTCCGCGCATACGGTGCTGATGATGAAATGTGCGCCACGCACACTATGCACGGACTGTCCACGCGGAGTCCCGTTTTCTAGACATGTGCCTGGTGATGAAACAAAGCAGTTGAGAACGTGTCAAAGGTGTCCTTTGGGCTCGTGTTCAAAAGAGAAGGCTTGAGCATGCGCTAAACAGCCCCTTGCCTCTAGCGGTCAAAATTAAAGTTCGCCCAAAGATAATGTATACTGACTATTTTATCAACGAGTATGTCCGAGTTTACAGCTCTACTTGTGGATATCTCGCTGCAAAACTCTGAATTTCTACCAAAGATTTGATGCCGTACATTTTGTTGAATCCAGTGACTAGTTCTTTCATTGTAGGATTAGCTTATTTTAGCTTAGTTGCGTAAAGCTAGCCAAAAAGATTAGAATATTGATTTGAGAAATATTGTCTTTTTTGTGTGCTGTGAAC
This sequence comes from Moxostoma hubbsi, assembly GCA_032164185.1. NCBI lineage: Eukaryota > Metazoa > Chordata > Actinopteri > Cypriniformes > Catostomidae > Moxostoma > Moxostoma hubbsi. The sequence goes on along the minus strand of JAVLUX010000020.1, from coordinate 42,189,435 downwards.
ATCAGAGAGTGAGTTAATGGTTTAAACGTGTTTTAGGCTGTCAAATTAAAATCCGCGTGTTCAGATGCAATTCTGGTGCAACTCTCACCGACGAGACAAATCAGCGTTTTAGAACGATCGCTTCGATGCGTCCAGTGTTGACAGCCTCGAGCCGTTGTGGTTCAACATCGCTCGCGTCCGGTGTAGACACGGTGTAAGCCGAAACGAACGTCAATCTTTCAAAGTGTGTCTCGAGACACCTGCGATCATTTTTTTTTTTATCCCTTTTCTCCCAATTTCCGCTACTTAGTAGGTCCTCGTGGTGGCGCGGTTACTCGCTTCAATCCGGGTGGCGGAGGACGAGTCTCAGATGCCTCCACGTCTGAGACCGTCAATCGGCGCATCTGATCACGTGACTCGTTGTGCATGACACCGCGGAGACTCACAGCATGTGGAGACTCATGCTACTCTCCACGATCCACACACAACTCACCACACGCCCCATTGAGAGAACCACTAATCACCACCACGAGGAGGTTCCCCCATGTGACTCTACCCTCCCTAGCAACCGGGACAATTTGGTCAACCCATGTGACTCTACCCTCCCTAGCAACCGGGCCAATTTGGTTACCCCATGTGACTCTACCCTCCCTAGCAACCGGGACAATTTGGTTACCCCATGTGACTCTACCCTCCCTAGCAACCGGGACAATTTGGTTACCCCATGTGACTCTACCCTCCCTAGCAACCGGGACAATTTGGTTACCCCATGTGACTCTACCCTCCCTAGCAACCGGGACAATTTGGTTACCCCATGTGACTCTACCCTCCCTAGCAACCGGGACAATTTGGTTACCCCATGTGACTCTACCCTCCCTAGCAACCGGGACAATTTGGTTACCCCATGTGACTCTACCCTCCCTAGCAACCGGGACAATTTGGTTACCCCATGTGACTCTACCCTCCCTAGCAACCGGGCCAATTTGGTTACCCCATGTGACTCTACCCTCCCTAGCAACCGGGCCAATTTGGTTACCCCATGTGACTCTACCCTCCCTAGCAACCGGGCCAATTTGGTTACCCCATGTGACTCTACCCTCCCTAGCAACCGGGACAATTTGGTTACCCCATGTGACTCTACCCTCCCTAGCAACCGGGACAATTTGGTTACCCCATGTGACTCTACCCTCCCTAGCAACCGGGACAATTTGGTTACCCCATGTGACTCTACCCTCCCTAGCAACCGGGACAATTTGGTTACCCCATGTGACTCTACCCTCCCTAGCAACCGGGACAATTTGGTTACCCCATGTGACTCTACCCTCCCTAGCAACCGGGCCAATTTGGTTACCCCATGTGACTCTACCCTCCCTAGCAACCGGGCCAATTTGGTTACCCCATGTGACTCTACCCTCCCTAGCAACCGGGACAATTTGGTTACCCCATGTGACTCTACCCTCCCTAGCAACCGGCCCAATTTGGTTACCCCATGTGACTCTACCCTCCCTAGCAACCGGGCCAATTTGGTTACCCCATGTGACTCTACCCTCCCTAGCAACCGGGACAATTTGGTTACCCCATGTGACTCTACCCTCCCTAGCAACCGGCCCAATTTGGTTGCTAAGGAGACCTGACTGGAGTCATTCAGCATGCCCTGGATTCGAACACGTGACTCCAGCGGTGATAGTCAGCGTCAATACTCGCTAATAGTTTCAATGCATTGCGTTGCATCTTGCTTTTTAGCGGAAGAACGTGGCCGGTCTGAACGCCTGCTGTCAATTTGGAAAAGCGCATTACGAGACCCCCCCCCCCCACACTCTGTTTGGTTTGTATGTGTTCATTCCGCCCCCTTGTGGACATAAGAGACAATGTCGGTTTAAAAATATGCCGATGTCTTGTCGCCCCAACGGTCTCAGTATTGGTGGTTTATGTAAATGTGATTGTGACGGTGTTGCACATGTAGAACAAAATCAAACCTGTTATTACCTGCGTAAGTTGTCCATTGCATTATATTGAGCTTAACAACAAAATTCCTCCTTTCTTCCCCGCAGAGAGCGCCATCAGCAGGAGCTGCCGACACCTTCCGCTGGTTCTTCTGAAAGCGCTCCACAACACCACATGATGAAACTGAACAATAACTCAACCCGACTGCAGGTCATAACCCCACAATCTACCCCAAGGTCTGATAATAGCGCAATCAGGGACTGTCAAGCCCCCGTCTCACTTTCTGCCCCTCCCCCTCAGGACTCACTGTGTCACAGATGCCGTTTAGCACCGGGGGCATCAGGTGCAACTCGTCCCGCCGGAGAGACGTCAAGGACAAGTGTCGTGTCTCCAGGTCTCGAACTGACCTCACCTCACACAAACACCACAAACAGAGACTCGATTCCAGTCATATCAGGTTAAACGAATGGGTAACCCAAAAATGAACGTCCCGTCATCATTTACTCACCCCCATGTCGTTCTAAACCCGATTTTCTTTCTTCTGTGGAAGCGTAGAAGAAAGTCAATAGGGTTTGAGTTAAAAAAAAAAAAAAACACAAAAAAAAAAGACAAAGCTATTCCCGTAGACCACCTTTCTGTTGCATGGGTAGAAACGTGTTTCGTTTTGAACTAAAGACTTTAAAAAAATGACTTTGTTTATTGCTGTTGTGACGCCTCACTGTCTTGATGAGTAAGAGACTCTTAGGATGGCTCGTTTATTAAATGTGATCCTTTTTGAACCGTGACTCTCTGTGCGTCTCTTTTATTTGTGTAAAACTGAACGTATTTATTTACCTGTTACATGTTTTTGTTAAACGTGTGACGGTCGCCACGGGAGTCGACAAGAGGCTCGATTTAAGCTAGATAATGCGTATGCGAGTGCTTGAAGCACGCTGACGGCACGCCGTGATAAGATGTCACCCGGAGAGGCGTTTAATGGGGTTTCTAATTCTGATCCCTCCGAGCACAGATGAGCGGGGAAAGATGGCGGAGGCATATCTCGGTGTTAAAGCGCTCGGCACATCACTGTACATGTCATCTCTTTATTGTTGGGCCTCTATGACGACTCCCATGTTGCTAGGCAACATGAATTACAATGACATGAAGTCCTGCGCTCTAGAATGAGAGAGGGGCTGAAAGATGCCTTCACACTCGCACACAACGAGCGTCGGAGGGACAAAGACATATTCTCTAACAACACTCATTATAAATGATGCTATAGAGGAGTATAAGCACACTCGGGTGTCTGTGCATGTACACACGGAATATAAAGACAAACTGGCTGTATGTTACACAATCAGAATAGTTACAAATCTCGATTTAATCAATAGAAGTGTTGAACATTATTGTTTATATGTGTGTATATATATATATGGTGTTCTCTGACCTCATTATGCATAATGGGAGGAGACTCAGAGCTGGCATCTTGGCACAGTATTGAATTAAAGGGTGCCAATAATTGTGAGCAAACATATATTTGATAAAAATATTCGTTTTGTGATCAAACTTGCAACTGATTGATATATTTTTGTGAATATTTTAAATGAACAACCAAAATTTGCTCATATTTATCGAGGGTGCCACAGTATGTTTCTATATAAGGGCTGTGATAAATGTGCAAATGTGGTATTTTATGGTGGTTTTAAACACATAATTCCTTCTTACATAAAAAAATACAAATAAATTAAAATAATAATTTAAGCATTTAAATTTCACAATAAAATTCGATCTAATAATTAAAAATAATCTTAATAAAATTTAAAAACGTAATATTTTAGGGTTTTGAGATACAACACTTGTGATTTATATATATATATATATTATTGGCACACGTGGTAAATACGAGCAAAGAAGGCTGTAATAAATACGTCTTTTTGTTTATTATTTAGAATTTTCTTTAGAAATATTTACAAAATATATAACCATATATATATATATAAATATCACAAGGGCTGTATCTCAAAAACCCTCAAATATTACGTTTTTAAATTTTATTAAGATTATTTTGAATTATTAGATCGAATTTTATTGTGAAATTTAAATGCTTAAATTATTATTTTAATAAATGTTTATTTTTTTTGATGTAACTAAGATAATTGTGCAAATGTGGTATTTTATGTTGGTTTTAAACACATAATTTAAATCCCCTTACACTCAAAAATATTATTTCAAACAAAGTGTGATCAAATAAATACAGTTTCATATTTTTTTTAAACATTACACGATTCACACGATTTAATTTGATGTTCAAAGCAGTTTTTTTTAAACCAGTTTGACTAATTCAACAGAAGTCTGACCTTAAATGATTCGTTTGTCAATGATTTTGCTGAGTGAATCGTTCATGCATTTGAACCGATTCAAAAGAATTGAATCGATCAGATCTGACTCTTACATTTGCTGCGTGTTATTGTTTTGCAGCATGACGTCAAAGTCTATTAATGCTCGAGTACAGCAGAAATATTCACTAACTGTAAGTGCATTATTGTGCTTCCGTTTGATAACAAGTCCCATTGTGACAACATGCCCCGCTATTTTCCCCAAAAAGGTTTCATTTAGCCTGTAACTCCACTCCGCTAGTAAGAGTGCCCGTGCAGCATGAACATAATGTGTTATTACATCACAGGCTGCTTTTAATAGTTGCAATTAAAGTATTTTCCACCTCGTGGGGCAAATCTCAACCGCATCCTGATGTTCAATCCCACAAAAACACACCCAGGTCATAAATCATCCCGTTTTTATTTGTGTACATTTCACTTCCTGTCAGTACAACTAGTCACGTCTAATTAATCAATAATCCATTAATATTATTATATTCTCCATTAATAAAAACAACAATAAAAGTGACCTCTGACCTGGGAAACATCTAGTCATGTGATTTATCGTGTAATCACTGAAGCGCTACAAGTAACAACAAATACAGAGATTATGAATTATAATCTATGACAGCTCGTGTGTGTGTGTGTGTGTGTGTGATCAGTGATTCAGTTTGTCGACTCATTCTCTCAGTGGCCATGTGTCAGGCGTGATCTCCGTCATGTCAAACTCGCGCATGGCGAACGTCACGTCACGCCACTTCCTGAAGTACAGCTGCCTTTGAGTGGCGCGATCCTTCAACACGAAACTCTCGATCTTCAACACCGGCAGATCCTGCAGTTGTGAACACAACACACACACATTAGAACGTGGGGCATATTTCACCTCGAGACCAAAAGTGTGGAATAAACTATATTTTGCTTAAAGAAAATAATGAAGATATTGTGGCATTATTTTCATGCCAATGAAGCACATTCTCATAACTGTGTTGCAAAAAATTATATATTTTTAGCATTCATTCAGTGCCATTAATTATATAAATAATAATGCATCAAACAAATGGAGCAATTTAAGTTTGCAGTACCGCCTGTGTTCAGCAGGGGGCAGTGAGCGAAACTCCAGCTGTATAGACAGCACGCAAAAACTAGCAACAGCACAAGATGAGGACGCGCTCTTGCGTTCAAAAGCACGAAGCATAATTCTGATCACAGGGATCTTAAGATGTTCTTCTACGTCTCAAACTTTGCTTAACGTTACACCATTTATGATGCGACACAACCAAAGTGAGACGCTTCAAAAGGGTCCGACGCAGGTGTATACTGACACGTCCTAAGAAAAGCCCTTATAATAAATCTAAACGAATTCTATCGCAAAATGAAGGACCAATGATAGACTTATATGTCAATAAACTAAATATTGCATTTTAAAGACACTTTTTGTATTGTCTTATCAAAAGACCCATTTGTGGCCGAGCTTGCAAGCCTCACCCTTTTCCCTCCAAACATAACGATGGTCATTACGGCCATTTTGTTTCATCAGACCAGAGGACATTTCCCCAAAAGTAAGATCTTTGTCCCCATGTGCACTTGCAAACTGTAGTCTGGCTTTATTATGGTGGTTTTGGAGCAGCGGCTTCTTCCTTGCTGAGCAGCCTTTCAGGTGATGTCCATATAGGGCTCGTTTTGCTGTGGATCTAGATACTCGTCTACCTGTTTCCTCCAGCATCTTCACAAGGTCCTTTGCTGTTGTTCTGGGATTGATTTGCACTTTTCACACAAACTACGTTCATCTCTAGGAGACAGAATGCGTCTCCTTCCTGAGCGGTGTGATGACTGTGTGGTCACATGATGGCATCTCCTTCCTGAGCGGTGTGATGACTGTGTGGTCACATGATGGCGTCTCCTTCCTGAGCGGTGTGATGACTGTGTGGTCACATGATGGTGTCTCCTTCCTGAGCGGTGTGATGGATGTGTGGTCACATGATGGCGTCTCCTTCCTGAGCGGTGTGATGACTGTGTGGTCACATGATGGCGTCTCCTTCCTGAGCGGTATGATGACTGTGTGTGGTCACATGATGGCGTCTCCTTCCTGAGCGGTATGATGGCTGTGTGGTCACATGATGGCGTCTCCTTCCTGAGTGGTATGATGACTGTGTGGTCACATGGTGTTTATACTTGTGTACTATTGTTTGTACAGATGAATGTGGCACCTTCAGGTGTTTGGAAATTGCTCCCAAGGATGAAACAGACTTGTGGAGGTCCACGATAGTTTTCTGAGGTCTTGTCTGATTTGTTGATTTACCCGTGATGTCAATCAAAGAGACACTGAGTTTGAAGGCCTTAAAATACATCCACAGGTACACCTCCATATTCAGTGCACCTCATATCAGAAGATAATTGGCTAATTGGCTAAAGGCTTGACATCATTTTCTGGAATTTTCCGAGCTGCTTAAAGGCACAGTTAACTAATGACCCACTGAAATTGTGATTATAGTCAATTGAAAGTGACACAATCGGTCTGTAAACAATTGTTGGAAATATTGCTCATGTCATGCACAAAGTAGATGTCCTAAACGACTCGCCAAAACTATAGTTTGCTAATATTAAATCTGTGGAGTGGTTAAAAAATTAGTTTTAATGACTTCAGTCTAACTGTATGAAAACTTTTGACTTTAGTCGTATTGTTATTTGAGGGGCTTTCTCAGTAAATACTTATATATGCAAATAATTGTATTAACTAATCAGCATATTATGTTATTAATTCAATTAATGATAAAATTATAATCGAGTGACAGTCCTAATACTTTTCACATTCTGCAGTGTTTACATGTATCATGGTTGTATTTGTTGTAATGAATTCAACTTTTGCCGATTTTTATTTTATTTTATGATACGTATTAATTAATTTATTTTTTTTTGATAATGAGAATTAAATAGTTACAATACAGTAATGAGAATTGTGTTAATAATTAATAACGTTGCGCAATGCAAAAAAAAATAAAAAATCTCAAGAGCCTAAAAACGGGCTTTGTTTGCATTATACAACATATAAATTGTTCTATTTTGTGCGTTTTTGGGGTTAAAATGTAATTTCTTCATGAGATCTTCACCTCGTTGTACTGTTAACATTTGTGACAGACTGAATAATAAAGATATAAATATATACAGATTTTAACAAAAAACTACAGCCTGATAATGACATTCTGTATTGCTCAGAAATTATGTTTTAAAGACGTACAAAAGCTTTTTATTGCGCTAACAATAAATAATTTCCATTGAACATGGATTGGATCTGCTGAACACAAGACAGGCCTAAATATAAAGACACCAACAACGAGAGATAAATAGAAAATAATAAATAACTAAATATCATAGCATCACGATGGACGTGAAAAAAAGGTTATTTTTTTAACTTCCAAAAAATTGTTTGCGGTTCAAGACAACAGAACTCCCATTTTACACGTATGTACTGTACATGATAAAACAATACATATGCACATGTTGGGCAACTCCACGGACATCTCAACCGCATCAAGGAAAAATAAGAAGTTACCGATGGAACAAAACGTTCGTTTAAGTTCTATTGTGGTGTAATGGATAACGCCGTTCACACCGCTAGAGGGCGCCGCTTGCTTACACAATCCAGACTATTTTCAAACGCAGCCTTTCAATCTTCAGTGAGCGAGACCATATTGTGATTTCATATAGCTGATAGATATATACATAATCGCTCACATCTGCCGTTAATTTAAACTATTTCTTACTAATGTTTACATCACATGAATGTCATGTTTGAAAGAGCTATTTCTGATATCAAGTATTTGACAGTTTGAATGAAAGTCTGGCGATATTCCTGAGAGGAGGAGTGTGCTCGTTTGTTTGGAACGATCAAGGAAGCGTGTCAGATTTGATTTGGTTGGAGTGACACATTAAGAGTTTAATCTGCTCACAAACTCTCGCTGGAAATTAAAAAATGGCGAGATCAAATAAGGATGTTCGGTTTCACCTGTATGGTGATGTAGGAGGCGATGATGCCCCAGTCGTGTCTGCACTCAGCACACAGCATCTTCTCTTTCTTCCTGATGCCATCAAAGCTTTTGGGGTTTTTATGGGGTATTGTGATGCAGCGTGTGAAGATAGAACTATCCAGAACGATGTGATGAGACTTCTGATGGCGAGAGAAATGGGTTCTTATGTTAAACGTCTAATCAAACATGCCTAAAGAAATATGTTCACACTTGAATATTCCTTTAAAGCATCCAGAACACTTGCCCCACCTGAGACGTTCCTTTCTTTGGTCATACCTGCATGACTCGCAGGTCATCACTCAACGCCGCAAACTTCTTGCACTTGGCGCAGAGCAGCTGGTAGCTGGCCTGAGTTTTGGGTTTATCGGGACTCGCACTATTGAGATCCCTCCTGGCCTTATCTTCCCGCTGTATCACGTCCACCTGAACACACACACACACTGTGATGTCACACAGAAGAACAGCACTGATGGTTAAATAAACAGTGAAAGTGCAGAACCTTGTTACAGATGTCTTCAGGGCTGATCTGTAGTTGCTTGATGGCGGCTTCCACGATTTTCTCCTTAAACACGTTCAAGCGCTCTTTCTCGATACGCTCAGCACTGCTGGAGATCAGGAAACAACGACTGCCATGTGCACGCCCACGACCTACACACACACACACACACACAGCTTACAATTTATATTTACAAATGCCATAGTATTAATGTGTGTGTGTATTTGTGTATGTGTATTTGTGTATGTGTTCATGTGTGTATTTGTGTGTGTGTGTATTTGGGTATGCGTTTTTGAGTGTATTTGTGTGTATTTTTGTGTGTGTGTTTGTAATTGGGTATGTGTATTTGCGTGTTTGTGTTCATGTGTGTATTTGTATTTGTGTATTTGTGTGTGTGTGTTCATGTGTGTATTTGTGTGTTCATGTGTGTATTTGTGTGTGTATTTGTGTGTTTGTATTTGTGTGTGTGTGTTCATGTGTGTATTTGTGTGTTTGTATTTGGGAATGTGTATTTGTGTGTGTGTTTATGTGTGTATTTGTGTGTTTGTATTTGGGAATATGTATTTGTGTGTGTGTGTATGTGTGTATTTGTGTGTTCATGTGTGTATTTGTGTGTTTGTATTTTTGTATGTATTTGTGTGTGTGTTCATGTGTGTATTTGTGTGTTTGTATTTGTGTGTGTGTTCATGTGTGTATTTGTGTGTTTGTATTTGTGTTTGTGCATTTGTGTGTGTTCATGTGTGTATTTGTGTTAATGTGTGTATTTGTGTGTGTTCATGTGTTCATGTGTGTGTTCATGTGTGTATTTGTGTTAATGTGTGTATTTGTGTGTGTATTTGTGTGTGTGTTTGTATTTGTGTTAATGTGTGTATTTGTGTGTGTGTTCATGTGTGTATTTGTGTGTGTGTTCATGTGTGTATTTGTGTTTGTATTTGTGTTCATGTGTGTATTTGTGTGTATTCATGTGTGTGTGTTCATGTGTGTATTTGTGTGTGTGTTCATGTGTGTGTTCATGTGTGTATTTGTGTGTGTTCATGTGTTTATTTGTGTTTGTATTTGTGTGTGTTCATGTGTGTATTTGTGTGTGTGTGTTCATGTGTGTATTTGTGTGTGTTCATGTGTGTATTTGTGTGTGTGTTTTCATGTGTGTATTTGTGTTTGTATTTGTGTGTATTTGTGTTTGTATTTGTGTATTCATGTGTGTATTTGTGTGTGTGTGTTCATGTGTGTATTTGTGTTTTTATTTGTGTTCATGTGTGTATTTGTGTGTATTCATGTGTGTGTTCATGTGTGTATTTGTGTGTGTTCATGTGTGTATGTTCATGTGTGTATTTGTGTGTTCATATTCATGTGTGTGTTTGTGTGTGTGTGTTCATGTGTGTATTCATGTGTGTATTTGTGTGTGTGTGTTCATGTGTGTATTTGTGTTTGTATTTGTGTTCATGTGTGTATTTGTGTGTATTCATGTGTGTGTTCATGTGTGTATGTTCATGTGTGTATTTGTGTGTATGTTCATGTGTGTATTTGTGTGTGTTCATGTGTGTATTTATGTGTGTATTTGTGTGTGTTTTCATGTGTGTATTTGTGTTTGTATTTGTGTGTGTGTTCATGTGTGTATTCATGTGTGTATTTGTGTGTGCTCATGTGTGTATTTGTGTGTGTGTGTTCATGTGTGTATTTGTGTTCATTTGTGTGTTCATGTGTGTATTTGTGTGTGTGTTCATGTGTGTATTTGTGTGTGTGCGTGAATGTGTTTTTGTATGTGCATATTGTGTATTTGTGTGTGTTTGTGCATATGTGTGTTACCTCTAACTTGCACCATCTTCACCACGTTCCCCACATACTCATACATGAGCACCAGGTTGCATTGTGGGATATCAATGCCTTCATCAGCGACAGATGTGGCGATCAGTATCTTACTCTGATCAGAACTCTTAAACGAGTCCAGAACTCCTTTCTTATTGGTCAGAGTCATTCCTGTACAACAACACAACTGTACACATCACATCTGAGAGCAGAAGTTAGTCTGTAGTCATCATAACATCAAACATCTGTGGCGTTTGAGCGAAGCCAAGTCACATGACTATAGGAATATATACAGTAAATGCATTACATCATAGTTTATCAAGCATTTTCATGCACCATCCCAAAATGTTGCATTAAACACATGTGGATGGAAACCATCTTATATGTCCTTGTTGCGATGTAAACGTGTGCGAAAATACTTACCAGAGTTTGATTTTCGTCCTTTTCCAATCAGAACTCCGGGTTTCAGGAACTTCAGGGAATCCGTGTCTTCAATCCATTTTTTCATGGCCTTAAATGTGTGCACACATACACGTGAACAGTCTTAACACGATTACATTTGTCCATTTGACAGTCAGAGCATTTGCACTCACATCAGCGAGGGCTCGCGTCCTGACGAACAGAACCGTGCGCGTCTGGTCATTGTTGTGATATTCTTCATCCAGGATGAACTTGAGCTCCTTCAGTTTAGGGTTCTGCTGCCCCTCAGTGGCCAAAAGCAGCAACTGCGGCCGCTGACCTGCAGCAGTGAGACACATTAAAACACTGGACTGACCTGAGACCTGCTGAAATGAACAATAAGGAAGGCTCTGAGTGAGAATACAACAGACCAATTCAGATGTGTAATGAAACGTGACTTTATAGAAAGCAAACTGATCATGATTTAAATTCTTTACTGTCAAATAAGGCGGTGACTTTCCTCTCAGTCTCATCGTAGCCGGCGTTTCGGACCTGCTCAAAAAAGGCGTCCAGATAATCCAGCGCATCTTTAGTCCGAGCGTCCTCGTTAATTATCAGAGCATCGTTATATTTCTGAGAAAGGATGAGAAAATACCATCAGATACAAGACTGGCAGATTTCATTTCAGATCTTTACTGATGGACTATTGATTACTGAATACAGATTTATTTATATAATATACATATCTAGATATCTAAACAACAAACCAAAACACAGAAAACAAAACCTTAAACCCCAAAACAAACAAAAATCAAACAAATACAAACAAAACCAAACCCCCCCCCAAAAAAACAACCCCCCCAAAAAACAAACAAACATAAAAACAAACAAAACCAACCCCCCAAAAAACAAACAAACATTAAAAACAAACAAAACCAACCCCCCAAAAACAAACATTAAAAACAAACAAAACCAACCCCCCAAAAACAAACAAACATAAAAACAAACAAAACCAACCCCCCAAAAACAAACAAACATAAAAACAAGCAAAACCACCCCCCTCCAAAAAACAAACATCCCCCCCAAAAAAACAAACAACCCCCCCCAAAAACAAACAAAATCAACCCCCTCCAAAAAACAACCCCCCCAAAAAAACAAACAAACCCCCCCCCCCCCAAAAACAAACAAAATCAACCCCCTCCAAAAAACAACCCCCCCAAAAACAAACACCCCCCCCCCCCCAAACAAAACCAAAAATTAATAAAAAATAAAACAATCAAAAGCAAAACACAACTGATCAGAATGTGTCTGTCTGACTGTCTGTCTCACCCTCAGGTGTTCAGTGTAGTTGTAGAGCGCTCTGCAGATCCTCCTCTCCTCCTCTTCATTGCTCATCTGAAGAACTCTGCAGCATTTCTGAACGGACACGATCCACTGCTCGTACTTCTGAGATCCATACTCACGGTTCTGAATGTTTGACAGGCTCTCTGCCAGACACAGACGTGTGTGTGTTAGTGTGTGTATGTGTCTGAGCAGTATATATAGACAGGGGAGAGCTGTGTACCGATATTGTAGACCGTCTGAGCCAGCTGTTCGATGTTACTCATGATGTTGCAGATTATCTTGATGAAGGGATCAGATGTGCGCTGAGGAACCTCAAAGAACTCTGACAACACAGAAACACACATAGACAGCTTCAATAGTTGTGTGCCACACGTAATATTGTTAATAATTGTTATATTGCTAGTTGATAAAACGTTTGAAAACATGGGAAAACTCTTTTCATGGTAAAGCGTGTGTACGATATTTTTTCAATGGTGCATGTAGATGTTTGTGTGTGCAGTAACTGCATGTCAATTCTGACCTTTCTGAGGTGTGTGCACATATGACCTGAGCTCATCCAGGTGATGGGTAACGGTGGTGATGTCCCTGGCATCCAGGTTAGCACACAGCTGTAAGATATTATTTTCTGCCTCCTGCTGATTCTTGAATGAGCCGATGCCAACCGATGCTGTCAGACCCACAATCTGACCGACAGAGAGAGATAATTAACCAATCAATATACTACAAATAGAATAAAACGGAGCAGACTAGAATAGTAGAATAGAATATACTAGAACAAAGCAGAAATAGCAAAATAGATAGAATAGTAGAATAGAATACCACAGAGAACAGATATAAAAGAGCAGACTAGAATAGAACTAGAATAGAATAGGAGAAAAAACTTGAATAGAATAGAAGACTAGAATAGAACAGAGCAGATTAGAATAGAATAGCAGAAAAGACATGAATAGAATAGAAGACTAGAATAGAACAGAGCAGACTAGAATAGAATAGCAGAAAAGACATGAATAGAATAGAAGACTAGAATAGAACAGAGCAGACTAGAATAGAATAGCAGAAAAGACATGAATAGAATAGAAGACTAGAATAGAACAGAGCAGACTAGAATAGAATAGCAGAAAAGACATGAATAGAATAGAAGACTAGAATAGAACAGAGCAGACTAGAATAGAATAGCAGAAAAGACATGAATAGAAAAGAAGACTAGAATAGAATAGCAGAAAAGACATGAATAGAATAGAAGACTACAATAGAATAGCAGAAAAGACATGAATAGAAAAGAAGACTACAATAGAATAGCAGAAAAGACATGAATAGAATAGAAGACTACAATAGAATAGCAGAAAAAACATGAATAGAATAGAAGACTAGAATAGAATAGCAGAAAAGACATGAATAGAATAGAAGACTAGAATAGAATAGCAGAAAAGACATGAATAGAATAGAAGACTAGAATAGAATAGCAGAAAAAACATGAATAGAATAGAAGACTAGAATAGAACAGAGCAGACTAGAATAGAATAGCAGAAAAGACATGAATAGAATAGAAGACTAGAATAGAATAGCAGAAAAAACATGAATAGAAGACTAGAATAGAACAGAGCAGACTAGAATAGAATAGCAGAAAAGACATGAATAGAAAAGAAGACTAGAATAGAATAGCAGAAAAAACATGAATAGAATAGAAGACTAGAATAGAATAGCAGAAAAAACATGAATAGAATAGAAGACTAGAATAGAACAGAGCAGACTAGAATAGAATAGCAGAAAAGACATGAATAGAAAAGAAGACTAGAATAGAATAGCAGAAAAAACATGAATAGAATAGAAGACTAGAATAGAATAGCAGAAAAAACATGAATAGAATAGAAGACTAGAATAGAACAGAGCAGACTAGAATAGAATAGCAGAAAAGACATGAATAGAAGACTAGAATAGAATAGCAGAAAAGACATGAATAGAATAGAAGACTAGAATAGAATAGCAGAAAAAACATGAATAGAATAGAAGACTAGAATAGAACAGAGCAGACTAGAATAGAATAGCAGAAAAGACATGAATAGAAGACTAGAATAGAATAGCAGAAAAGACATGAATAGAATAGAAGACTAGAATAGAATAGCAGAAAAAACATGAATAGAATAGAAGACTAGAACAGAGCAGACTAGAATAGAATAGCAGAAAAGACATGAATAAAATAGAAGACTAGAATAGAATAGCAGAAAAGACATGAATAGAAGACTAGAATAGAATAGCAGAAAAGACATGAATAGAATAGAAGACTAGAATAGAATAGGAGAAAAGACATGAATAGAATAGAAGACTAGAATAGAATAGCAGAAAAGACATGAATAGAATAGAAGACTAGAATAGAATAGCAGAAAAACATGAATAGAATAGAAGACTAGAATAGAACAGAGCAGACTAGAATAGAATAGCAGAAAAGACATGAATAAAATAGAAGACTAGAATAGAATAGCAGAAAAGACATGAATAGAAGACGAATAGAATAGCAGAAAAGACATGAATAGAAGACTAGAATATAATAGCAGAAAAGACATGAATAGAATAGAAGACTAGAATAGAACAGAGCAGATTAGAATAGAATAGCAGAAAAAACATGAATAGAATAGAAGACTAGAATAGAATAGAATAGCAGAAAAGACTTGAATAGAATAGAACAGAGCAGATTAGAATAGAATAGCAGAAAAAACGAATAGAAGACTAGAATAGAACAGAGCAGATTAGAATAGAATAGCAGAAAAGACTTGAATAGAATAGAACAGAGCAGACTAGAATAGAATAGCAGAAAAGACATGAATAGAATAGAAGACTAGAATAGAACAGAGAAGACCAGAGTAGAATAGCAGAAAAGTCATGAATAGAATAGAAGACTAGAATAGAATAGCAGAAAAGACTTGAATAGAATAGAACAGAGCAGATTATAATAGAATAGCAGAAAAGACATGAATAGAATAGAAGACTAGAATAGAACAGAGCAGATTAGAATAGAATAGCAGAAAAGACATGAATAGAATAGAAGACTAGAATAGAACAGAGAAGACCAGAATAGAATAGAAGAAAAACATGAATAGAATAGAAGACTACAATAGAACAGAGAAGACAAGAATAGAATAGCAGAAAAAACATGAATAGAATAGAAGACTAGAATAGAACAGAGAAGACCAGAATAGAATAGCAGAAAAAACATGAATAGAATAGAACAGAGCAGATTAGAATAGAATAGCAGAAAAAACATGAATAGAATAGAACAGAGCAGATTAGAATAGAATAGCAGAAAAGACATGAATAGAATAGAGCAGATTAGAATAGAATAGCAGAAAAGACATGAATAGAATAGAATAGAGCAGACTAGAATAGAATAGCAGAAAAGACATGAATAGAACAGAAGACTAGAATAGAACAGAGCAGATTAGAATAGAAGAAAAGACGAATAGAATAGAAGACTAGAATAGAACAGAGCAGATTAGAATAGAATAGCAGAAAAGACATTAATAGAATAGAAGACTAGAATAGAATAGAGCAGATTAGAATAGAATAGCAGAAAAGACATGAATAGAATAGAAGACTAGAATAGAACAGAGCAGATTAGAATAGAATAGCAGAAAAGACATGAATAGAATAGAAGACTAGAATAGAACAGAGCAGACTAGAATAGAATAGCAGAAAAGACATGAATAGAATAGAAGACTAGAATAGAACAGAGAAGACCAGAATAGAATAGAAGAAAAACATGAATAGAATAGAAGACTACAATAGAACAGAGAAGACAAGAATAGAATAGCAGAAAAAACATGAATAGAATAGAAGACTAGAATAGAACAGAGAAGACCAGAATAGAATAGCAGAAAAAACATGAATAGAATAGAACAGAGCAGATTAGAATAGAATAGCAGAAAAAACATGAATAGAATAGAACAGAGCAGATTAGAATAGAATAGCAGAAAAGACATGAATAGAATAGAGCAGATTAGAATAGAATAGCAGAAAAGACATGAATAGAATAGAATAGAGCAGACTAGAATAGAATAGCAGAAAAGACATGAATAGAACAGAAGACTAGAATAGAACAGAGCAGATTAGAATAGAAGAAAAGACGAATAGAATAGAAGACTAGAATAGAACAGAGCAGATTAGAATAGAATAGCAGAAAAGACATTAATAGAATAGAAGACTAGAATAGAATAGAGCAGATTAGAATAGAATAGCAGAAAAGACATGAATAGAATAGAAGACTAGAATAGAATAGCAGAAAAGACATGAATAGAATAGAAGACTAGAATAGAATAGCAGACTAGAATAGAGTAGCATAAAAACATGAATAGAATAGAAGACTAGAATAGAACAGAGCAGACTAGAATAGAATAGCAGAAAAAACATGAATAGTATAGAAGACTAGAATAGAATAGCAGAAAAACATGAATAGAATAGAAGACTAGAATAGCAGAAAAAACATGAATAGAATAGAAGACTAGAATAGAATAGCAGAAAAACATGAATAGAATAGAAGACTAGAATAGAATAGCAGAAAAACATGAATAGAATAGAGGACTAGAATAGAATAGCAGAAAAGACATGAATAGAAGACTAGAATAGAATAGCAGAAAAAAACATGAATAGAATAGAAGACTAGAATAGAACAGAGCAGATTAGAATAGAATAGCAGAAAAGACATGAATAGAATAGAAGACTAGAATAGAATAGCAGACTAGAATAGAGTAGCATAAAAAACATGAATAGTATAGAAGACTAGAATAGAATAGCAGAAAAACATGAATAGAATAGAAGACTAGAATAGAATAGCAGAAAAAACATGAATAGAATAGAAGACTAGAATAGAATAGCAGAAAAACATGAATAGAATAGAAGAATAGAATAGCAGAAAAACATGAATAGAATAGAGGACTAGAATAGAATAGCAGAAAAGACATGAATAGAAGACTAGAATAGAACAGAGCAGACTAGAATAGAATAGCAGAAAAAACATGAATAGTATAGAAGACTAGAATAGAATAGCAGAAAAACATGAATAGAATAGAAGAATAGAATAGCAGAAAAACATGAATAGAATAGAGGACTAGAATAGAATAGCAGAAAAGACATGAATAGAAGACTAGAATAGAACAGAGCAGACTAGAATAGAATAGCAGAAAAAACATGAATAGTATAGAAGACTAGAATAGAATAGCAGAAAAACATGAATAGAATAGAAGAATAGAATAGCAGAAAAACATGAATAGAATAGAGGACTAGAATAGAATAGCAGAAAAGACATGAATAGAAGACTAGAATAGAACAGAGCAGACTAGAATAGAATAGCAGAAAAAACATGAATAGTATAGAAGACTAGAATAGAATAGCAGAAAAACATGAATAGAATAGAAGACTAGAATAGAATAGCAGAAAAAACATGAATAGAATAGAAGACTAGAATAGAATAGCAGAAAAACATGAATAGAATAGAAGAATAGAATAGCAGAAAAACATGAATAGAAGACTAGAATAGAATAGCAGAAAAAAACATGAATAGAATAGAAGACTAGAATAGAATAGAGCAGATTAGAATAGAACAGCAGAAAAAGACATGAATAGAATAGAAGACTAGAATAGAATAGAGCAGATTAGAATAGAACAGCAGAAAAAGACATGAATAGAATAGAAGACTAGAATAGAACAGAGCAGATTAGAATATACAAGAATTTAACAGAGAAGAATAGAATAGCAGAATAGAACAGAACACAACAACTGTGTGGTACCTGTGGCAGTGAGTGTGTGTTGGTGGTGAGTTTGGTATCCAGGTAACGGGTCATGATGTTGTTATACGGGTGTTTTCCGGTCGTGTTATGACACTCATCCAGCAGAATGAGTGACAGCAGCCCGAGAGACGACACCTCGCCACTATTAAGAGCGTTCACCAGAATCTGAGCCGTCAACACCACAATATCATGATTCTCCAGGAGCCAGAGCACAGACAGACCCTCCGTATCACCACACATACCCATCACCCTGCAACACAAAACACACACTTCAGAAAGGGTCAAGGTTTAGACTGTCATGCGTGTGTGTGTGAGAGAGAGTTTGCACCTGATACTGGGGTCCTTGCAGGAAAAGTGTTCCTTGAAAAGTTTGTACTGCTGTTCATAGACATCAACCTTTGTTGCCATGAACACAACCTTTGCCCTGCCAGGGAACTTCTGCAGGTGATTTTCACAGATTGCCAAGGCAACAACAGTTTTCCCACATCCTGAAGGAAAATAATGATCAACTTTATTACACTGGAAATAGACCGTGATCAAGACTTTGTGTAATTAGCCACAGACCGAGTCCAAGACCAAATTCACATGGTCTTGAGAGGTCTTACGACCAACACCATCAGATCTAGACTGGTACATCCCACGTTTTATCTGACAATTTCATGTGTGAACGTGTCTTTGTTGTGTCAGTGGTGTGAAGCACCTGTAGGAGCGCAGATGATGGTGTTGCGTCCTTCAACAGCAGCGGTGGTCAGTTCCTTCTGATACTCTCTGAGCTTCTTCTCACCTAAACGCTCACCTTCACTGATCTCTGCACAAAGGTCAAAGATCAACTTCCAGCAGCTGAGGAAAATAAAGATCTTTCAGGTGTCAGGTGTGATGTTTGTGATGTTGGGTTCTGTACCTGTTGACACAACTGGCATCTCTGTGGAACTGGTGTTGTTAGTGCTCAGATTATCTTCACTCTCACCATCCTCTCTGTACTCAAAACACACTGACATCGTGGTTTCTGAATCCTCATCACATGCAGCGTCCTTCACAACCGTACTACATCCATCTACAAAACAAAAATCAGCACTGTAAGACAAGATTAAAGTGATTGTCCAATTAGTTATGAGCTCACGACACAGGTGAGAAATATTACTTGTAACATGGATGGATGGACAGACAGATACTAGTCAAAAATGGATGGATGTTATTATGGATAAATAAATGGATGGATACTAGACAAAATTGGATGGATGGAAGGATGGATGGATACTGGGCAAATGGATGGATACTAGACAAAATTTGAAGGATGGACACTAGACAAAAAGGGATGGATGGATGGACTGATGGATGGATGGATGGATGGACACTAGACAAAAAGGATGGATGGATGGACTGATGAATGGATACTGGACAAAAATGGATGGATGGATGGATGAATGGATGGATGGATGGACATTAGACAAAAAGGGATGGATGGATGGATGGACTGATGGATGGATACTGGACAAAAATGGATGGATGTATGGACACTATACTTCACAAATTAATGGATGCATGGATGGATGGGTACTGAACAAAAATGGATGGATGGATGCTAGACAAATGGATGGATGGATGATACTAGACAAATGGATGGATGGATGGATGATACTAGACAAATGGATGGATGGATGATACTAGACAAATGGATGGATGGATGGATGGATACTAGACAAATGGATGGATGGATCCTAGACAAAAAAAGGATGGATGGATGGATGCTAGACAAACATGGATGGATCCTAGACAAAAAAGGATGGATGGAAGAACAGATGGATGGTTATTATGAATGGATGGATACATGATAAAAATGGATGGGTGGAAGGAAGGATACTAGACAAAAGTAGACAGATGGATGGATAATAATAAAAAAATTGATGGATGATGGTTATTATGGAAAAATTGATGGAAGGATGGATACTAGACAAAAGTGGATGGATGAATAAATGGATAGGTCATGGATGGATTGGTGGGTTAGATTAAGGATTATAGACAAAAAAGATGGATAAATGGATGGAAAGATGGTTATTATGGATGGATGTTGAAGATTGGTTAGATTAATAAATACAGTAGATGGATGGATGATTATTTATGGATTGGTGCATGGATAGATGGAAGGAGAAAAGGGTGGATGAATGGTGATAATGTATGGATGAATGAAAGAGAATCTAGCAGTCTTACTTAATTCCAGCAGTTCTAGTGCTGGTTCTAAGTTGCATGCGCCCAGAGCGATCTTCAGCACCTTAAACCAATTGGGTTTATCAGAACGCACAAGACACTCCACCAGTTTCTCACTGGCAGCTATCCGACCACGCATATTTTCCACCTGTAAAACACAAATGCACACTTATTTAAAATGCATTAATGGTAGGTAGCTGTGCAGTGTGTAAACCTCAGTCCCCTGGCCTCAAGAGGCACACTAGCGACTGACGCTAGGGGCTGTAGCCTTTAGCCTCCTCGTTAGTGCGCCCGCCTCCCATGCCAGCTGATGCCGGTTCGAATCCCGCTCACAGTGGATAGAGTATGACCGGTTATAGTGGTGCCGTGACCCAGATGGGAGTGAGGTTTAAGAGGAGCACTAACGACAAACGCTAGGGGCTATAGCCTTTAGCTTCCTCATAGCGTGCCTGCCGGCTGACGCCAGTTCGAATCCTGCTCAGAGCGGGTCAAGCAGGACTGGTTAGTGATGGAGTGACCCGGATGGAAGTGAGGTTTAGGGGGGTGATTGTAATGGTAGCCAGGAGGTAGGTAGCTGTGCAGTGTGTAAACTTCACTCCCCTGGCCTCAAGAGGTGCACTAGCGACTGACGCTAGGGGCTGTAGCCTTTAGCCTCCTCATTAGTGCGCCCGCCTCCCAAGCCAGCTGACGCCGGTTCGAATCCCGCTCACAGTGGATCGAGTATGACCGGATATAGTGGTGCCGTGACCCAGATGGGAGTGAGGTTTAAGAGGAGCACTAATGACTGACGCTAGGGGCTATAGCCTTTAGTTTCCTTGTTAGTGCACCCGCCTCCCATGCCAGCTGACGCCGGTTCGAATCCCGCTCACAGTGGGTCGAGTATGACCGGTTATAGTGGTGCCGTGACCCAGATGGGAGTGAGGTTTAAGAGGAGCACTAATGACTGACGCTAGGGGCTATAGCCTTTAGCCTCCTTGTTGGAATCCCGCTCAGAGCGGGTCGAGCAGGACCGGGTACACATACATGAGTAGGAGATGTTTGGCTCTGGACTCACCGCTCGGATCTCCTCACATTCCCTCATGTTCAGACAGTCGCTCATGTGGTTGAGCAGTTCGCCGGGCTTCATGTGTTTAGTGATGGATGGTTCGATCCTCTCCAGAAGCTTCCTGTGTTCCTGCAGCTCTTCTAGCTCACGGAAGTCCCACTCCTTAATGGCGGCATAAAGACCAGTATAGCCTACACACCAAAACAAACATATTTCACCCAGACACTTGTTACAAATGTTAAATATTTACCTTATTAATATTAACCCGGACATGTAAAAAGGGTCCACCTGGACACTTAATGAACTCACCTGAGGCATGTAGGATGTCCAGAAAGGCCTGAAACCAGCCCACTTTATCTAACTCGCACATTCTGTCCAACAACATTTGAGCAGCTGTGGTCACAGATGATGTCAGCTCTATTGAGGAAATATTTTCCACGACCTCTGTGCCAAGAGAACATATAGAATATAGTTTGTTGGCATGTTTATCACTAGACTTTTGGTTCCAGAGTACAATAAACAAACAGCTCTAGCTGTCAAGCAAAATCACACAGGGGAGGAATACAAATAATCTTGTGCAGGATTCATATGGGAATTGTTTTGAAACCTTGGAACCAGTCCTACAGGATAAGATCCAGAACTGTTAGAACATACAGTATTTAATAGATACACACACTGACATACTTACAAGGTGTTTTGATTAGGATAACATGCATGTATAGGCTTTATAGAACTGTTCATATGTTGGTGTTGTGTTTGTAGGAAGTCTCACCTTTATCCAGGTATTCCGTCATGAAGGATTTGATAAGTGACGGTCGCAAAATCTTAGTGATATTTTCACTCAAGCGTCGTAAATTCTCCTTTTCCTGCTCGTACATTTCTACAGAGATTCAGCACACGATGATGAAGACGATGAAACTCCCGACTGACGGAGTCCTCCGAGATCAAACAGGCTTTAATAGCGCAGAAACGAAAACGAAACTAAAGGTATACGAGGAAACGAAACAGATCCCAATGCAATTAACCCTTGTGAATCCGTGAATCATTCGTTCATTTCATACTCAAATGGGAATTTAATATCGGAAAAACAAAAAACGACTTATTTCTTATGTCGCTTAAAAACAAATAATGACGAGTCGTTCGCAATTGCAATTTAATGCTGGAGTTAAAAATAGGACATTGGTAAAATAGGCAAGGGACACGGTGCATTTTGATGATTTGATTTAACTAACATATATGGCTTGAATATTTGATTCGCACTTATGGGTGTGGCCTGAAACGCCCCTTTCTTCTCATTGGTCAACCTGCACCGTCGGCTGTTCTTCCTCAATGCTGTGACAGAATAAAAGTCCCCTGCTGTTTAGTTGTTCAGATGAATTCGTCTCAGTTAATATTCAATGCTTTACCATTTATTCTCTTAAACTTAGAAGAGTCATGAAATTGAAAGACAGATTGCAGATTGTCACAAATCACGAAGAATAACATGCAATATTATTTACATGTCTACGACAGAGCATAGCGTGATTTTTTACTTTTAGAATTGGTGTGATGAGGGGGCCTGGAGTCACTTTCTGGACCCTCCAGGCGGCGTTTGGAGCCCTGTCAAGCCGTTTTTGGCCCTGCTGAGTGACTCTAGCCAGGTCTCCTTAGCAACCAAATTGTCCCGGTTGCTAGGGAGGGTGGAGTCACATGGGGTAACCAAATTGTCCCGGTTGCTAGGGAGGGTGGAGTCACATGGGGTAACCAAATTGTCCCGGTTGCTAGGGAGGGTAGAGTCACATGGGGTAACCAAATTGTCCCGGTTGCTAGGGAGGGTGGAGTCACATGGGGTAACCAAATTGTCCCGGTTGCTAGGGAGGGTAGAGTCACATGGGGTAACCATATTGTCCCGGTTGCTAGGGAGGGTGGAGTCACATGGGGTAACCAAATTGTCCCGGTTGCTAGGGAGGGTAGAGTCACATGGGGTAACCAAATTGTCCCGGTTGCTAGGGAGGGTGGAGTCACATGGGGTAACCAAATTGGCCCGGTTGCTAGGGAGGGTAGAGTCACATGGGGTAACCTCCTCGTGGTGGTGATTAGTGGTTCTCTCAATGGGGCGTGTGGTGAGTTGTGTGTGGATCGTGGAGAGTAGCATGAGTCTCCACATGCTGTGAGTCTCCGCGGTGTCATGCACAACGAGTCACGTGATCAGATGCGCGGATTGACGGTCTCAGACGTGGAGGCAACAGAGACTCGTCCTCCACCACCATGATTTGGCGTTCGAAATTGGGCGAAAATTGGATAAAAAAATATAATAATTGGTGTGATGTCCTAATTTCAAATGGTTGTTTAATAGATTTATAGAGCTAATAATATTGGTAAGAAACTAATACCCTATTTGAAATGTAAGATTTGTGGTATACTAAGGACATCTCAGTTGTTTTGGCTTCATGATGTGGGTTTTATTCCGAATATCAAACAAAAAACTAACTTTAAAATACTACAGATAAAATGAGGTAAACCAAAGATAAGAGTTGTATAATTAAAAAATGTGCAGTACGATTCATTTGATTTTCAACTCTGCATTTCAATGCTTCATATTCAACCAATCAGACAACCAACCAATCAGCTTCCACGAAAGCTGGATTTTTACTGGTTAAAAATCACAAAACTGATCATTTACTCTGTTCGCAGCCCTTTACAGTATATAACTCGTGTATGCAACTTAAACGTCTGCAATTGGCCACTGCCTGTAATATTTCAGATTTCACTCACCGGTTCAGCGTCCTTTCACCGCGTGTTTAGAGTAAAAGTTTGGTTTGCCGTAATGTGTGTCCAAAGATAAGATCCATGTATCATCTTTATTACCCTCTTTGGTCTTTACAGGTAGATATCGATACAAAAAAAATAAACAAATTAGATTATAAATTAGAAACCTCTAGATAGAATTAGTATAAATTGACTGTAGTAATTAATACTCTGACACTAATTTGGGCAAAGCACACTAATGACTTGTTTAAGACTTGAAACTAAAAGTTGAGGACTTGTAACTTGACTCGGGACTTTAATGCAATGACTTGGTCCCACCTCTGTTGATTACCACAAAACTTAATTTAGACTCGTCCTGCCTTTTCTTAAGTAACAGTGAGACACTTGCAATGGAAGTGGTAACTGGTGTTACTGCGCTACATCGTCACGGCAACGGAGTTGTATAATTGTCTCTATCTCTCCACAGATGTGGTTAGTTTGTGATTTAATGACAGTAAAATCATGTTCACACACATATTGTTCATGTCTTGTGTCTTTTGAAACAGTATTTGAATGTTGACAGATTAAACCCCATTGACTTGCATTGTAAGTGTCTCACACACACACACACACACACACACACACAGACACGCAGATTAAACCCCATTGACTTGCATTGTAAGTGTCTCACACACACACACACACACACACACACACACACACACACACACACACGCAGATTAAACCCCATTGACTTGCATTGTAAGTGTCACACACACACACACACACACACACACACACACACACAGATTAAACCCCATTGACTTGCATTGGAAGTGTCACACACACACACACACACACACACACACACAGATGAAACCCCATTGACTTGCATTGGAAGTGTCTCACACACACACACACACACACACACACACACACACAGATTAAACCCCATTGACTTGCATTGTAAGTGTCTCACTGGAACACACATTTGTGCTTTTATTAAAGAAAAACAAACATTTTTGTGGTAATCAATATTATGCCACAAATGCTGTTGATTGAGTTTAACTTTTATTGAATCTGGAATATTCCTTGATAAATTCACAATGAACGTGTACACACTGACAGCGATTTGCAGTAATAAAGCAGATGGAAACCACTTGCATTGCGCGCCAGAAACCGCTGGTGATGCGGCAGAGTTGAGCAGTTGAAATGCATGGAAGTTGGTTACTGTAATCAAGTAGGAACACGTTCGACCTCCTGCAATCGCTGTCGGTGTGAACGCACCTTTAACGGGAATGGTGGTTTCCCCGGCAGTATGAACGCCTCTGAAAATAGGATTCATCTCTTGTTGCTTGATCACGTCATACCTGTGAGCACAGGGCGTGTGGGTCTTTTTTTATTTTTATCCACTTTTCTCCCCAATTTGTAACGCCCAATTCCCACTACTTAGCAGGTCCTCGTGGTGGCGCGGCTATTCACCTCAATCCGGGTGGCAGAGGACGAGTCTCCGTTGCCTCCGCTTCTGAGACCGCCAATCGGCGCATCTGATCATGTGACTCGTTGTGCATGACTCATGCTACCCTCCACGATCCACACACAACTCACCACACGCCCCATTCAGAGCGAGAACCACTAATCACCACCACGAGGAGGTTACCCCATGTGACTCTACCCTCCCTAGCAACCGGGACAATTTGGTTACCCCATGTGACTCTACCCTCCCTAGCAACCGGGCCAATTTGGTTACCCCATGTGACTCTACCCTCCCTAGCAACCGGGCCAATTTGGTTACCCCATGTGACTCTACCCTCCCTAGCAACCGGGCCAATTTGGTTACCCCATGTGACTCTACCCTCCCTAGCAACCGGGCCAATTTGGTTACCCCATGTGACTCTACCCTCCCTAGCAACCGGGCCAATTTGGTTACCCCATGTGACTCTACCCTCCCTAGCAACCGGGCCAATTTGGTTGCTAAGGAGACCTGTCTGGAGTCACTCAGCACTCCCTGGATTCGAACTCACGACTCCAGGTGTGATAGTCAGCATCAACACTCGCTGAGCCACCCAGACCCCCAATTGGCGTATGGGTCTTGATCATGTTTACCATTGTGATAAAGGAAATACACTCACTTAGCACGTTAATAGGAACACCCACACAACCTACTTACATATTCATGCCATTATCTAATCAGCCAATCATGTTTCAGCAATGCAATGCAATGCATAAAATCATGCAGATACAGGTCAGGAACTTCAGCTAATATTCACATCAACCATCAGAATGGGGGGAAACGTGATCGTAGCGATTACGACTGTGACATGATTGGGCTGGCTTCAGTATTTCTGGGATTTTCACACACAACAGTGTCTAGAATTTACTCAGAATGGTGCCAAAAACAAAAAACATCCAGTGAGCGGCAGTACTGTCGATGGAAACCCCTTGTTGATGACAGTGGTCAAGAGAGAATGACCAGACTGCTTCAAGCAGACAGAAGGGCAATGGCTTGAGGCGAATGAGCTACAACAGCAGACCACGCCGGCATTATATTAGGACCACAGCGTTCCTGAAGTACTCAGTGTGTGCAGTTCTACAGTTCATGTAAAAATACAAATTAAATCATTTTCAGATACCTGGATGTACATCTATTTTATGAATTTATTGACTGATTGCTGACATGACAGCTATTGTAAAGAAGGCTTGTTGTGTGTTCAGTAGACATGACCAGTGAACAATTTCTCCAGGGTGTCTATATTACCACATACGCAAGCACACATGCACACTGCGTAACAGAGGCATGGATGCACTTCACCTGTTCCCTGAGTTTAACAAAGACACAATTCTCCAAAAGGTTAAGGGGGTTATTCAAGGGAATGTCTAGATCAGGGGTGTCAAACCCAGTTCCCGGAGGGCCTGCATAGTTTAGTTCCAGCCCTGCTCCAAAATGCCTCCTTGTAATCTTCAAGCACTCCTGAAGACCTTGATTAGCTGCTTCAGGTGTGTTTAATTGGGGTTGGAGCTAAACTCTGCTGGACTGTGGCCCTCCAGGAACTGAGTTTGACGCCCCTAGTCTAGATGGTAAACCTTGTGATGCTGAAACTCTCACACATTTACACAGGATAATTAAGAGCAGACATGTATTGGGAGCATATCCTGTATAAACGTCCCCTTAATGCTAACGTCCTGGCATGTGGATAACCAAATTATACTTTGGCCTTTAGGATGGAAGTTGGGGTAAGTCTTGCATGAGTTTAGCAGCATGAGCGTTACCATCTAGACAAGACCATTGTTGGGTTTTTGTTGGTTTAAGAGCAGGCTGTGGCACAGTGAGTAAGCACCAGGTTCGAGGCAGAGGAAAACTATAAATACAACATTAATAATAACAACATTGCAAATGACAATTTTTTTTTTCTTAAGCAGTCTTTTGAGTCTATAAAAAGCAACACAAGTTTCTGGCTAAGCATTCAGACAAGCATAATTACAGTGTGGCTGGAACAAGTCCACAAGTTTGAGTTCTAGCAAGCAGTGTTGGTCTCCGTCTCTTGTCCGTGCCCTTGCTTTCCAAGCCCTCTGCTTCTCCTCTTATGTTCGATTGGTCCCTTTGAGGGCTAACAGTGTTTTCTTGTAGGCTAAGAGTACTTCCAAGAGGACTCACAAGTGGTTTTGCTCTGCCTCTTGGTTTAATCCCGGTAGAAATTCTTTAAGATCTTGCAAAATAGATTCTAGCAACCCTGTGTCCGACGGTGGGGTCGTCGCCACTGAAACCACTGAGAAAGGGTCTGGCACAGACTCCAAGAGGTTATCTGCATCCAAACTGTTGGTGTCTGTATTCTGGGTGCAGTTGAGAGGATCAGAACTGTTATGGTCAACTACATCCACCACGCAGTCATCCAGGTCTAGCATATGGTCAGGAGAGACCTGGTCACTGCGGCTTACAGGGATTGAGGACTCTACAAGAGTATTCGTAGAGGGCAAAGATGCACCAATATCTTGCTGAGCAGTATCGTCCTTCTGCTCATCATCACCACCTGATGCAGTTTTGTCTATAATGTCCATGACACGGTCCAGACAGTCAATGGTACGATCGCTGTCACTGTCGATAGTGATCACCGTAGGTGAACGCTGTTCCCTCCGCCTTTTCCGGTGCCTCTTCTTCCTTCGCTGGTGCCAATGCATGTCAGGCACACTTCGTTCATAGATGATCTCCACACTAGGGCTCCGACTTTGTGGGCATTCCTGACTGTGCCGTCGTCCTCTGTGTCCTGGCCGTTTTACCTTGGATGTAGTTCCCTCCTTGTGCTGCCGCTGGGCAGCTCGCTCCAAGTGGCGGGTTTTGTACTTGCGTTTGCCGCTGGGTTTGTCCAGGCAGAATCTTTCTAAGAGCAAATCATCACTACTGCTGCTGCTGATGGACCGTCTGCGGCGTTTACGGCAACGTTGCGACTTGCGAGAGCGACGGCGGTGATGGTGGATACCAAGAAAGGAGTCCAAGTCAGGAGACCTATTTGTCCTTTTCCTTTTTCTAGTCCTCCCTCGCTCCTTCTCCCAGTCGGAAGGAGATTGCGAGCATCTGTCGCTCACATGTTGCGAGCACTCTTGGCTCCTGTCGCTGCTTGCGTTGTTTCTGAAGGGTGAGCTTTCGTTTCCACTCCAAATGGACATCGTTGGACTCTGACCTGACCAGCTCTGGTGCAAAATCGTTTGAATTGGCGAGCGCCCTGGATTGCTTGCGTGCTGCGACCGTTCCAAACCCTCGTCACTCTCCTTGCTGTCCGACCACCGATGCGAGTCGTCTCCTTGCCTCCTGTGACAGCTGAACCCAGAACGATCTTGATTTTGTTTACAAGATCTCGATCTTGAGGAAGGGGAGTGGCTCTCCGTCGCTCTTTCCCTGTTGTGTGAGTCCGAGCGTATATGCTGAGGACTGCATGAGCGAGCGGGGCCTGGAGAGGAGCCAGGGCTTAGTGGGTTCCCATGGGACTGTGACGGGGCCTGCACCTGGGATGTCTCTGATTTTGTTACTGTTGCCATCGCGTCCGTGGCGGCTGCCTCCTGCTCCTCTTCAGAAGAATCAGATGAGAGCTGAACAAGCTCAGGTGTCCGCTCGGCCATGGGCTTCACATATCCCACAATCAGGCACTCCTCCTCGTCATCTTCACCCGGTCTGGCTGACACGCTGGCACTTGCGGCAGGGTCCGTCATTTTCATGGTAGTTAGGACTAGGTCTGTGCTTGAGCTTGGCTCCACCCCTTCATCCTGCAATAGGCTGGTCAAGGGGAAGATGGTTGAGTAGGAGGGACCAGGCGTTTCGTCATCCCACGCAGACTGGCTCAGCAAACTTTCCACGCCGCTTGCTGTGGGAATGGACAGAAGGCGTTCCTGGACAATCGAGGGATTCTCCATGACATTGTCCTCACTGTAATTATTGTCATCATCTTCATCCTAGAAAAGGAAAGACACAATTTGAGCTCAAAATAAAGGAGATAGCATATCGTTGTCTAGTATAAACTGAACCAGAAGTATACTGCATTAAAGTCAACATAAAATTACATTGAAAACCAATTTTACGTAATGTGATGTAAAACTGAGGACATTCAACTTGAATGTTCAAATTTAAATGACTTGATTTTTATCCATTGGGAATTGATTGGATGGTGAAAAATAGGACTGTTTTACCAGAATGGAGTGAAACCTGATTGTGAAATTGCAGTAAATGGTAGAGGACTACTTCCCTCCTGAAACAACACCCGCACCCACTTTTGAGGAGTGTTTTCGATGGGATGTGCAGAGAAGAGTATAGCTACAGGCAGAGCTCCCACAATGGGCGGGAGCTCCAAAAAACCAGCAAAGACAGGTAGTGACACCCCCTTTGGGAGATTGCGCAACCCCCTTTTGGGTTAACTCGCCCTCATTTGCAGGACTCAGGCAATGGTGTTGTGATTTTACATTTCTAAAACAGCCATTTTCCAGCCTAGATAACCTCAACCAAAAAGGTTGTTTCAGACGTGGAGAAAGTTTTTACATTTTAAAAAGATTACAAAGAGAATTAGTTTCTTTAGAATAAAATGCACAGATGAATCAGGCATGCCATTTACTTCACCAAAGTCAACTTTGTTTTCCTGTTGACTTCAAAGCAATCATGATGAGCAATCAAGTTATTAACAGAAATCTCAGAAATCTTTAACTAATATTTTACACATTTAAATGTTTCTTTTTTGTGTGTCTCACCTCAGAGATGGCGATAACGGAGTTGTCGGAGCTGCTTCCCTCCTCATAACTGGGGGCGGGGCAATCGTAGACGGCCTGCTGGTCATACGCCTCCATGCTGAGGGTCGAGCGGGCAAAACTCACCAGCTCATGCAGGAAGTGGTCAGTGCGTGCTAGCAGGAAGGGGCGGAGCTCGTCCCGGATGGCCGAGTCCTCCATGTTGTAGTTTGTGATACGTGACATGATGATGTGCTGCACGATGTTCACCAGCGAGCCGTGCGAACCGTACAACACCGTCAGCTCACGTTGCAGCCACGGCAATAGCCGGTGCAAACACGTGGGATTCTGCCGCAAGTACGCCGCCGAAACTTCCCTCTGCCTTCCCGCGTCTCTTGTGTTCCGCACACGTACACCAGTCCTATAAAGTGCACGCCGGAACGCCACCACATCCTGGTCTCGCAAACGCCTCATGCTCTGGCCCTCGCCCCGCCCCCGTCGGCGTGCTCTCAGTCGTATCACCATTTGCTCCACGTCTTGGTTGTCTGTAAACGCTGCTGCATCAGTCAAACCTCCAAACATCACGTCGTCATCATCTACTGGAGGGCGAGAGGAGGGGGCTGGCTGTTGCGACCTACGGCTCCGCCTCTCTCTACCTCGGAGCACTCGTGGGCGGAGCACACGTCCAGATGCGGCGTCATTTGGAGCTAAATTCTCCGCTGGCCGCAGGACAAACTCCTTAAAATCGTTTTCACCTTTGACGGAGTGGAATATGGAGTGAAACGGTTGCTTGCAGAGCGGACACTCCACTTTGTTCTTAGACCACTCGTGGATGCAGCGGAAACAGAAGCGGTGCAGGCAGCGGTCCAGCGATGCCATGTTTTTGAAGCCGTCGAGACAGATGGGGCATTTGGAGTCTGGAGAAGCATTAGCCAATAAACGCTGAGAAGATTTGCCACCACTGTCTTTCTTCCTCACACGCAACTTCATCTTAGAGGGCGCCATAATCTACAACACACAAAACATTGTCACTTTATCTATTGGTAATAGTTAGGGTGTGTGATTTGAACAAACCTCTACGGCGGCTTGTTGAGGGAGGCTGTGCTTTTACGGTTCTAAGCGTTAGACTTAAGCCCAAAGTATACTTCGGTCAGACACGACGCGCGACGCAACCGTCATCATCAGCAGAGTATGCGAGCACCGAAAGCGCGCAGCCCGCAGAGTTATTTGCACTAATTAGTGGGTCCAAGCTGGCAACACTTACATTTTGAGCCATTGCTGTCAAGAAGAAGCGCTAAAAGAAGATGTACTCGCCGCTAAACATCAGGAGATGCAGGTAAAAACAACAACAGTGGATGTGGAAGTAAAGAACGCGTATGTGAGGAGGTCTGGAGATACTTGCATATATGATACCTGAGTCTGAAGGACATTTAAAGACATCTTTATGGGTCTAAACTCCTGAAGGGAAGCCCGTTGTCTCATAGCAGTCATAGCGCTCATGCACCAACCTCCTGCGTAGGTGCACACAGTTATGTGGAGTATACTTTGACAGGCTTGTGTTGAATGTACGCAGACACAAAGCGTTTATATGTTAAAATGGAAGTATAGCTAGGGCTTTAGCCTACCATTTTCCCAAGGCGGATATAAAACGGGCAAAAACAAAAACATAGACTTGCATAAAAATTTCTAAGGACAAAGATATCGTAGAGTAGGGTTTACCAACCCATTTTGTCCACCATACTCCTTACCTAAATTATTAAGGCTTCTAAAAGTACCTCATGAGATTTCAAGCAATTATACCTGTCAATGGTGGAGAGTTTTGCATGGACAAGCACCACTCTGAATCTAGTTTTATCTGAAACACGGACTATTAAATGCATATTTTTACTACCACCTATTGTTATGACACAATACTTTTTTGCCCATTTATTCACCACAATATCTACCACACTAAAGGCTCAGGTGTACTTTGTGAGTGTTCCGGATTGGCTCGAATGCACCTGGTCGAATGGTTGCATTTGTGAGTATACTCTTCTGACCGCTAGCTAATAGGAACGCAGTTGACGCATACCCACTAGAACTTCATTGTGATACCCTTTTTGAAGAGTCAATGGCCGGCGCACGCACCACCAAAGCACATGGACAATGACCGCATCCGTGAGTCAAGAAGGCCAGGCCACGCAGACTGGATTATGCCGAAATTAACATCACGCATACTGTGCATGGAGCGATGTGCAACGCAGATGTGCAAAGTATTCTTTGGCTTTTATCTGGATGCCGAGTTTGAGCTTTAAGAAATATTCCGGGTTCAATACAAGTGAAGCTCAATCAGCAGCATTTGTGGCATAATGTTGGTTACCACAAAAATAATATTGACTCATCCCGCCTTTTCTTTAAAAATGCAATTATGGAGGTTACAGTGAAGCACTTACAATGGAAGTTAAAGGGGCCAATTTTTGGAAGGTTTAAAGGCAGAAATGTGAAGCCTATAATATCATAAAAGCAGTTATATTTAATGCGTTACATCTTTAATGCGGTTATATTTAATGCGTTACAACTTTAATGCGGTTATATTTAATGCGTTACAACTTTAATGCGGTTATATTTAATGCGTTACATCTTTAATGCGGTTATATTTAATGCGTTGCATCTTTAATGCGTTACATCTTTAATGCGGTTATATTTAATGCGTTACATCTTTAATGCGTTACATCTTTAATGCGGTTATATTTAATGCGTTACATCTTTAATGCGGTTATATTTAATGCGTTACATCTTTAATGCGGTTGTATTTCATGCGTTACATCTTTAATGCAGTTATATTTAATGCGTTACATCTTTAATGCGTTACATCTTTAATGCGTTACATCTTTAATGCGTTACATCTTTAATGCGGTTATATTTAATGCGTTACATCTTTAATGCGGTTATATTTAATGCGTACATCTTTAATGCGTTACATCTTTAATGCGTTACATCTTTAATGCGGTTATATTTAATGCGTTACATCTTTAATGCGTTACATCTTTAATGTGTTACATCTTTAATGCGTTACATCTTTAATGCGTTACATCTTTAAAGCGTTACATCTTTAATGCGGTTGTATTTCATGCGTTACATCTTTAATGCGGTTATATTTAATGCGTACATCTTTAATGCGTTACATCTTTAATGCGTTACATCTTTAATGCGGTTATATTTAATGCGTTACATCTTTAATGCGTTACATCTTTAATGCGTTACATCTTTAATGCGTTACATCTTTAATGCGGTTATATTTAATGCGTTACATCTTTAATGCGGTTGTATTTAATGCGTTACATCTTTAATGCGGTTATATTTAATGCGTACATCTTTAATGCGTTACATCTTTAATGCGTTACATCTTTAATGCGGTTATATTTAATGCGTTACATCTTTAATGCGGTTATATTTAATGCGTTACATCTTTAATGCGGTTGTATTTCATGCGTTACATCTTTAATGCGGTTATATTTAATGCGTACATCTTTAATGCGTTACATCTTTAATGCGGTTGTATTTCATGCGTTACATCTTTAATGCGGTTATATTTAATGTGTTACATCTTTAATGCGTTACATCTTTAATGCGGTTATATTTAATGCGTTACATCTTTAATGCGGTTGTATTTCATGCGTTACATCTTTAATGCGGTTATATTTCATGCGTTACATCTTTAATGCGGTTATATTTAATGCGTTACATCTTTAATGCGTTACATCTTTAATGCGGTTATATTTAATGAGTTACATCTTTAATGCAGTTGTATTTCATGCGTTACATCTTTAATGCGGTTATATTTCATGCGTTACATCTTTAATGCGTTACATCTTTAATGCGGTTATATTTAATGCGTTACATCTTTAATGCGGTTATATTTAATGCGTACATCTTTAATGCGTTACATCTTTAATGCGGTTATATTTAATGCGTTAAATCTTTAATGCGGTTGTATTTCATGCGTTACATCTTTAATGCGGATATATTTCATACGTTACATCTTTAATGCGGTTATATTTAATGCGTTACATCTTTAATGCGTTACATCTTTAATGCGGTTATATTTAATGCGTTACATCTTTAATGCGTTACATCTTTAATGCGTTACATCTTTAATGCGGTTATATTTCATGCGTTACATCTTTAATGCGGTTATATTTAATGCGTTACATCTTTAATGCGTTACATCTTTAATGCGGTTATATTTAATGCGTTACATCTTTAATGCGGTTGTATTTCATGCGTTACATCTTTAATGCGGTTGTATTTAATGTGTTACATCTTTATTGCGGTTGTATTTCATGCGTTACATCTTTAATGCGGTTATATTTCATGCGTTACATCTTTAATGCGTTACATCTTAAATGCGGTTATATTTAATGCGTGTCCTCTTTATTGTTAGTAAGCACGTTTAATACAAAAGTTTAAGTCAGTACACAAGCGGAATAATCAATTAAGAGCTAACGATTAATCATCGCAATAATCGCCTAATAGTCGAATAATCGTTCGATTAATCGATAATCAAAAGGAGCAATGAGACGAAATTACATTTTGTCCTAATCAACAACATGCATCGATCGTAATATCCCTTTAAGAGTGTCACTTTATACTATCACATTGTATTTTATAGCATACAATATCGAAATCCAATATACAAATGTGAACATCACCAAAAACATGGTACATAATTTAACATAACATAATTTTGTCATTATTAAATTATTTAAATTATTAAATTATTACTAGTCGACTTGCACTTTTGCACGCCAATGTTTACAGTATTAATGACAGAGAATATTGTGTTATTATTTTAGGACTATAAAGTACCAACAAGTAGGATGGTAAAATAAGAGGCACCTTTTCTTGAAGTACCTTGGAGTTAAAAGTCAATTTCATGGAATATGAATATAATAATATTACAGTATTATTACCATCTGATTATTGTTGTATTGTTTTATAAGGGTTAATATGACATTCCGTGTGTTTAATTTTTAATAAGAGTGACATTATTGACGTCACCAGGTCATGTACAACATATGTTCAAATTTACACTCTTAATACCAGCCCACAACCGACTACAATGATCAATTAATACGATCAAATATACAAATAGTGACATTTCGAAAATAAACCGCTTTAACGCAATCCGTTGTTATTTCTCGATGATTCTGCTATTGTTAATAATAATTGTCTTTCCAGGCCTGAAGATTCAAAAAGGGTGTTATAAATATTTTGGTATCGATAATATATCGATAAACCAGTGAAAGATAATTAAATACGCAGAAAAGAGAGAGTTTTTAACACACAATCTTACCTGATCAGAGCTGCAAAAACCCTGTAAATCATCCAAACACCACGCAGAAACGTTCATAAACACATCTATAACACACCAGCGTCCTTTTCATGCCGATAAAAACTTTAAATAAACATTAAATACCGATGAAAGTGGTGCAGTTTCGCACTGCAGTTAGAACATACACAGCAGCTCGCCGCTTCCGGAAGACGACATGCGCATGCGCGCCTCTTACGGATTGGAGTGGGATTACACCAGCGGCAGCTGATGTGAGCGTCACAGTGGCCTATGTCCCCTGCTACTCACTACAAAGGGAGCAGAGCAGTACTGTCTCGTCCCACACCATGGCATGTACTGACACTTTATTTGAATGGGAATTATACATTGTAATAGCAGCTAAATTCATGCTTATTGCTGTTAGGATTGTTGGAATGAATAAAGCTTTTTCATCAAATATACCCTTTTTGTGTATTTAATGTACATTTTCTTTAAAAAAAACAAAAAAAAGGGTAACAAACATAATATAAATTACTAACATACAGGTATATAAACAAAATATCTATTCAAACATCAAATAATTCATATTCAGAAAAAGGCCGTAGTTAATAAAAAGGTTGAAAAACAAACAGACACAACCAAAGTCTGCTGATCTTTTTGTCCTTCGAATGATAAATATATATCAATATTATCTAACCTATAATAATTTAATTGTTTATAATATTGAAAGAGACAGCACTTTTGGTTTTCGTATACCCTTGTGCGACCTTCGGGACATTTTTGTCTTTTTCGTTTTTGTTTTTTCATTCATTTTGTCTGTGTTAATGCCAACGCATAAATGTTGCCAAAGGTGTGTATTTTTTGGGGAATTTTGATATTTCAACCTCAGTTCCTATAATACATCTATACACATCTATAACACACTGTGAACACACAATAGTCACACTCGGGACCTTCAGGACAAAAATGTCCCCATTGAAACCCATTAAATCTGCAATATTTGATCCCAGTGCCATTAAAGCATAAAATCATGAATTCTATGATATTATTCTTTCATTCTGGAGCCCTGGACTCAAAATTTATATTTGTTTATATCTTCCACCAGATGGCGCCATTTTTCTCATGTTTAGCCTGTGGAGCAAATACAAACATTTCCCCAATTTACTGTTTACTGTATTATAGAGACCTGCAGGACAACTTAATACATGATGCAGATAAAAGTGTGTGTGTGTGTGTGTGTGTGAGTGTGTGTGTGTGTGTGTGTGTGTATGTATGTGTGTGTGTGTGTGTGTGTGTGTGTGTATGAGTGTGTGTGTGTGTGTGTGTGTGTGTATGAGTGTGTATGTGTGTGTGTGTGTGTGTGTGTGTGTGTATGAGTGTGTGTGTGTGTGTGTGTGTGTGTGTGTGTGTGTGTGTTGGTATGGATGTCATAGTGTGTTTTGAGAAATGTGTGTTGTGTGTAAAAAACAAAAACAAACTGGCATTTAAAGGGTTAAAATCCTGAAAATGAATGAATATTTGGTAATTCTGACTGATGTTGGTAAAAAAATTAAATATTTGAAAGTTGAAAATAACATTAATATATATAATATTATTCTGCCAGTTTTGTGACGAGGACATTTTTGTCCTCTAAGAACCTCTGAGAAAGGTTTTTAAATTGATGCACAAGGGTTAAGATAAAAATGAAAGCCAGATATTTTCCTTTTATACAAGTTGATCCGATATTTATGCTTACACCATTTAATTTTTTTTAAAGACTAATAAGAAATAATACGTATAAATGGAAGCCTACAATTGATGAGGTAAAAATTATTTAAATAAATAGAATAATATGGAACACAATGGCGTGTTTTGCACTTTTCATTGACTGTGTATGGTTAACGAAAAAAAGTTTACTAAAATTAACTTATAAATTTACCTTCACAATACACAATACAAAACAAAAAAAACAAAACAAAAAAAAAAAAAAATATATATATATATATATATATATATATATATAATGATGAGGACAAAGCCAAAATGCTCATTCGCAAGGCCAGAGATTCTTTTATACCTATATAACAACCTCATAGGGTTCATACGACCATAGGGTCGTGTATACAAGGTAACCCCCCAGTTGCCTAAAGTCTCGCGAGATCCAAATTGAACGTTTTTTTGTTTTTTGTTGTGTGTTTATTAAGAGTCCTACAGGAATCCTACACCTACCACTAAACCTAACCCTAACCTTAATCCTACCACTAAATAATACCCTAATCATAATTTTAGTAACAGCGAAAGAGACTCTCGCAAGACTTAGGCTGCCGAGGTGTTACCTTCTAGACAAAGCCGTCGACTGCCGTGTTACGACAGTAAACCACCGTTTGCGGCTCCATCCAAATGAATGGAGAGAGCCGTAAAATGATACCTACATGTCGCAAAATCTTCAGCGACTTCTCTTATAAAACAGCGATTTTATTAAAGTAATCTCCAAACATAGTTTTGATTTTTAATGTAAAGCATGTTGAAGACTAGGGCACAGGTGGTCATTAAGTGATGAGCTGGTTCCTCACAAAAGCAGTTTGTTTGGCATACTAAAGCATAGACATCCACCCATAGTACCATACCGGACTTTTATCACTAGTAACTTTTTCTCACCTCTCATTAAAATGAAGAATCCAGTCACATCAGTGACCTTATAAAAGCTGTTTTATTCTACATGTTTAGATCACATGACCAGCCTACTCGTTTAATCACTTTCCATAGTGGATTCAATGTTTTTATCACTTAAAGTACCACGCAAATACAGTAATATGCAAATATGGTTGATTGTATATGTCATTCAGTACCATTGTTATTTAGATATGACACTATCATGATGACTATTGAATATATGTCAGTAGATGTTATTATTATGAATATTGTTATTTACGCTAATATTATAAACATATGTTGATTGTTTTTTTATTTTAATAAATGAACAACATCTTTTGTAGGTTCTTGTAGCCGTGCTGGTGTTGTCCTGGGGTTTCTTCATCTACGGCACATGAACAGACAGATCTGAAAAGTTAGTGCTAAAATGACTCATTATTTTGGTAATATCTGACCCTGACTGCACCGTTGTGTCATTTATGATACGAATATGGTCAGAAACACTGCAATTTCTGACATCACTGACTCATCCTCATGTCGTTCCAAACCCGTATGACTTTACTTCTTCTGTGGAACACTGACAGAGATGTGAGGCAGAATTATAGTCTCAGTCACCATTCACATTCATTGCCTTTTTTATTTCGTCATACAAGGACTTTTGTGTTCCACGGCAGAATGAAAGTCTCACACATTTGGAACAACGTGAGGATGAGTAAACAATGACACATTTCTCATTTCGGGTATGTTAGTATGTGTTTGTTATTTATTGGTGCAGTTTGTGTTGAATGAAATGCAATAAATAAAAAGAAAATACAAGACACATCTCAAGTTATATAAAATGTTTGATTCTTACGGTCAATTCTTGTGGAGTCGAAAATCAAAGAAACTGCTGTTGTGATTATATCAGGGATGCAAACGAGTCTTCTGAAGCTTATATAACAAATTATTTGGTAAATGTTTCTACATGTCAATATTAAAATTACTACATATGTGCGTGTGTATCTGTGTGTGTGTGTGTGAGTGACAGAGAGAAAGAGAGAGAGAGAGAGAGAGAGGGAGAGGGACTGTGTGTGTGTTTGTGTGTGTGTGTGTGTGGCAGAGAGAGAGAGAGCGAGAGAGAGAGAGAGGGAGTGTGTGTGTGTGTGTGACAGAGAGAGAGAGAGAGAGAGAGAGAGAGCGAGAGATAGAGAGAGGAGTGTGTGTGTGTGTTACAGAGAGAGAGAGTGTGTGAGTGTGTGTGATAGAGAGAGAGAGAGAGAGAGAGAGAGAGAGAGGGAGTGTGTGTGTGTTTGTGTGTGTGTGTATGTGCGTGTGTATCTGTGTGTGTGTGTGTATGTGCGTGTGTATCTGTGTGTGTGTGTGTGTTTGTGACAGAGAGAGAGAACAAACACTCTCTCTCTGTTACAAACACACACAAACACACACACACACACACACACACACACACACACATGCACATACACACACACACACACACACACGCACGCACGCACGCACTCATTGTCTATGTTATATGTATGTTTCTACAAATTGAGACGTTTCTAACGATATATCAATGAAAAAAAATTGTTTTAAAACACATGTTCAATAAAACTTAATTACTAAAAAATAAGTTCTAACACAATATCTTGTGATAACATATCCAATATGAGAGATTTATTAACAATCTTAGTGTGCGGTCATATTTGACCATGAACACAAGTTTAAACAGATGCTTTACAATGACCCCATCCCATACAGTATTCCTTAAGATGCAGTTCTGGCAAACACAGCTGCTGATATTTTACCACAAATGAAACCTTTTTGTGATGAACATCTCCAGCAGGTGATCTCAGGACGCTTTCATCTCTCTGTGTGATGCTAATGAAATGATTGAATGAATGGCTCTTTTGTGTTCATTCGGTGCACACGCATTTCATTAGCGAGCTCTTGAGCCCAGAGGCTTCAGATCACTGCTGCGCCCCTCAAACACTAACAAACACAAAACCTCTCTGCCCTCTTTCTGGTTTGTAATCAGTCCTCTTCGTGTGTTTAGGTCACATCTACAACAACAGTGTTGCTCAGATAATAATGTGTGTCGCAGGATATAATATCAAACATTTTATTTTCATCAATTAGCAAAAAATGCTAATGTTTGATATCAGTTAGATTTGGTTTTCACACGTAGCAATACATTTACAGATATCAAGAATTGTGTTGTTTTTGTCTATACAGTTTTTTTGTAAATGGGCAATTCAACAAGAAGTCATTTTTATATCAAGAATTGACATTTTCACTCATGCAAACCTAAACTTGCCACTTTTATGCGTAGTAACTCTGATATCAAGAATTAGCATTTTAACTCTAGTAAAACACTGAATGATCTTTAACTATATCGCACTCGATTAAAAATGTCTTACATCGAGTTTCATTTCAGACACTTCCCACAAAACAGTCCAAACATCGAGCAAATTGTTCAATGTTATTTAACTGTTGAATCATTCCGGAACGTTCCTCCTTTGATTCGTTTACGGACCTCAAACTCTTAAAGGAGTAATGTGGCAGGGCGGAGGGTGGGGCCGGGTCGTGATGACACACACCCGGTCCCGTATCAGGCTAATCAAGCCTCCGAGAGGGATAAAGACCGATGGCAGACGGTGGTGCGACAAGAGAGAGATCGTTTACGGACATGTCCGTCATGTGTGTGTTAGTATTTTATTTTAAGTTTAATCATTAAAACCTTATTTATATTGTCAAGCCGGTTCTCGCCTCCTCTTTCCCTTGAACTGCTTTACACTGGTGCCGAAATCCTGGAAGGAGGAGGGATACGCTGTAGTAGAGTTCTCGCCACTACCGTCCACCCCAACGGAGCAGCCGCGGCCATCTGCCGGGGGACGAGGAGCCCAGTGGCCTGGACGCAGAGGAACGGCCGCCGACCGCGAGAAGGGGCTCCTAGCCGACCGCCTGGAGTGGTCAGGGCCGCTGCCAGGGGCGGAGGAGACCCCTACCAGCCGCTGAAACGCAGCGGGGTCTGAGACCGCCGACCGCGAGTGGGGAGGGGCTCGCGACCGACTGCCTGGAGCAGGAGAACCGCTGCCAGTGGCGGGGGAGACCCCTTCGACTCCCCGAGAACGCTGCGGGTGTTCAGTCTGCCAGGGGCTGGAGGACTGCCTTCGAGCCGCCCGGAGAGGCGCGGCTGTCGTCTGTTAGAGGGCCGAGGAACAAGATACGGTGTATCGGAGAACCGGCAAGTAGGTTTTGACAAGTAGATAGACCAAAATGGAAAATTTTCTCATAATTTACTCACCCTCATGCCATCCCCCAAAACAACTTCTCTTCCCTGCCCAGTAGGTGGCGATATGCACAAAGAATGTGAATCGATCAAAAAAAAAAAGAAGAATGTGAAAGTGGAGATTTATAGTAAATATTGAACTGTTTCCCACCTTCATCTATCATATCACTTCTGAAGACATGGATTTAACCACTGTAGTCGTATGGATCACTTTTATGATGCTTTATGAGCATTTTTGGGTCTATAAAGTTCTGGTCACCATTCACTTGCACTGTAAAGACCTTCTAAAAACCTTCATTTGTGTTCTGCAGAAGAAAGTAAGCCACACACATCTGGGATGGCATGAGGGTGAGTAAATAATGAGAGAATTTCAATATTTGGGCAAACTGTCCCTTCAAAGAGGGAGATATTGATTAACGGTATGATGTTTCTCTGCATCAGCTGCAGTCTACACATGCCCTACATTTCTCTCTCGCTCTCTCCAGAACTCACTTTCATTAACTGGAGAGCAAAACACTTGAATCAACACCTGATGTCGTACTCTCTCATTCACCCTCTCTCTCCATCTACAGCCCATATATGTGTTTGTGCATAATCGTGTCTGAATATAAAATGTTGCTTTTAAGTGTTTTTGGTCTCAGGTTGTCTTCTGAATCGTACTACAAAATCTACTACTACTTCAAAACCAGGTGAAAATGTCAGATACATTGAGAAATGAACCTAGTGTTAACTTTAAATGGCCCTCAAGTAACTAAATGAATATACAGTAAATGACTGATATAACACTATCAAAATCTCGACGGACATGGAGGGGCTTGGACACTACAGAAGATGTGTAAAAATCTTGGTCTTGTAGACATTTGGAGACTTCTGAACCCATCTGGGAGGGACTACACCTTTTTTCATCAGTTCATAAGATTTACTCTAGAATAGGTTTGTTTTTTATATCCAAGTCACGTATTCCATCTGCCACTGACTGCTCAATTGGGAACATTTTAGCTTCAGATCATGCTTTGGTGTGTTTAGAGATGTTGCTGCATTATAGAGAAAAGAAAATCATATAGATGGCGCTTTAATACATCCCTTCTACAGGACCCAGCATTTCAACAAATGTTAACGATAGAAGTTGTTTATGTAGAAACCAATTGGTCCTCTGTGTCCCCTTGTTAGCGAACCTGCCTCCCATGCTGGAGACACCGGTTCGAGTCCTGTACGGAGTGTGTAGACTAGGAGCATCACAATGGTGTCATGACCCAGATGGGAGTCAGGTTTAAGGGGGTGAGTGTAATGGGTGCCAGCTGATAGATAGCTGTGCAATGTGTATAAACCTCACTCTCCTGACCTCAAGAGGTGCATTAGCGACTGACGCTACAGGCCGTAGCCTTTAGCCTCCTTGTTAGCGCACCTGCCTCCCATGCCAGAGATGATGGTTCGAGTCCTGTATGGAGCGGGTAGACCAGGAGCATCACACATACATATTTTGAGTCGGGGGACAAGGCAGGGAAACACTTTACCAGATACATAAAACAGAGAGAAGTTTTTTCCACCATTTCTTCAGTGAAGTCTTCTGGATGGAATATATTTACCTCTCCTACAGATATTAATAAAGCCTTTAAAGAATTCTATTTCAATCTTTATAGTTCCATGCCTTCCAAAAAAGGTATTAGCAACTTCGTAGAAACATTAAAACTTCCTAAATTTACGAATGATCATAAAGACTTTCTTGACTTAGATATTACTTTGGAGGAGCTTGTTGAGGTA
Organism: Moxostoma hubbsi; assembly: GCA_032164185.1. Taxonomy (NCBI): domain Eukaryota; kingdom Metazoa; phylum Chordata; class Actinopteri; order Cypriniformes; family Catostomidae; genus Moxostoma; species Moxostoma hubbsi. Next base: position 42,146,156 of record JAVLUX010000020.1, on the reverse strand, counting down.
ATTAAAGCCTTGCCAACAGGTAATGCACCGGGGCCAGATGGTTTTGCGGCAGACGTTTTTAGATCTTATGTCACAGAGCTGGCTCCACTTCTGTTAGAAGTCATTAATGTAAGTTAAACTACCAGCAACCATGACACAAGTCCTGATCAGTCTCATTCTTAAAAAAGATCCAAATTAATGTAAAAGCTATCGTCCAATTTCCCTGATTCAGTTAGATGTAAAAATATTGTCTACAATACTGGCTAATCGATGAAGCAGAGTAATTACATCTATTATACATATAGATCAAGTGGAGGTTTATACATGGTCAGAGTTCTTCCGATAGTATTTTACGTTTTTATTAATATTATGTGGTCAGTAGCGTATTATCAGACCCCGATCTCTGCAATCTCACTTGACGCTGAGAAGGCATTTGATAGGGTGGAATGAGAATATCTTTTTAAGATTTGGGGAATTTACAGGTTTGGGAAAATGTTTATTGGGTGGATTAAGTTAGTTTAATAACAACTATTAGCGGCAGTGCAAACTAATGGATTATCTCTTGGTAGGGGAAGCGGGCAAGGTTGTCCTCTCTCCTCTTTATTGTTCTGTCTTGCCCTTGAACCATTAGCAGCCGCAATAAGAAAAGAGGATGATTTGATGGGTATTGTTGCAGGAGGTGTGGTGCATATTATTGTCTCCGACCCAAGAAGATTTATGCCTACCATAACTCCATAGAATTATTAATTCTTTCTCCAAATTTTCAGGATACTGAACTGGTCTAAATCGGAAGCTCTTGGATGCTATAGCATGATCACTATAATGTGATTCGCTCTCGGTGGGTCAAGTCAGGTCTCCTAAGCAACCAAATTGGCCCGGTTGCTAGGGAGGGTAGAGTCACATGGGGTAACCTCCTTGTGGTGGTGATTAGTGGTTCTCGCTCTCAATGGGACTCAAACTGAGACTTGTCCTCCGCCACCCGGATTGAGGTGAGTAACCGCACCACCACGAGGACCTACTAAGTAGTGGGAATTGGGCATTCCAAATTGGGGAGAAAAGGGGGAGAAAAATTGTTAATCAGAATAAATAAATATCATCATGCTTCAATATTTACTATCATTAGATCTCTCATGGTTTCCAGATGCTACAAACATTGACTGATCAAATGCAGAGAAAATACACAGAGGAGCAGATATTAAAGTGATTATTACAGTCAGTATTTTCACAGACATATTACAGGAAAATATTTCACCATCATGAATGAACTACACCTTACAGAGTCATAAAGGCACACAGAAAATGTCAGAAAAGAGTGAAATATCACATCTGTCTCAAGCGCTAGACCCTCTTTAGTCAGTTAGAAGACTTTAAAGGTGCTGTAAGAGATTTTAGCCATTCCAGAATTGGTGGATTAGCCACGCCCCCTTTTCCAAAACCCAGCACTCCTAAAATACCAAATGAGATTGATTTTGACAGACACGAGCAGAAACGGTTGTTAAAAGCAACAGCAGTGAAATAGCGCCCTCTACTGGCAACTGTTATGAACTACACGCCATAAAAATGTCTTTAAGCCTCAATAATTCACTGCAGCTGCAACACTATGAGAACATGTCAAATGATTGACAGGTGGAAAGTGTCAATGTCAATGTCCCATTTTTTGTTGGCTGTTTACAGAGACTAGATCTGTCACAGAGATCGGAGCAATATCTCACAACACTTATTTCAGTAATATCTTTCAGGGTGTAGTAACATTTTTTGCATATCTTTCCATGAAAAGATCGCTTACAGCACCTTTAAGATGCTTCCTCACTGTCATTCACAGAGCAGCCCATTTATAGGCTGCAGGAAGCTGAGAGCCTGATAGATGAAGTGAATCATTCCATATTCAGCTTTGTAAGCAGTTATAAATGGTTTATAACTTTATGCTGCCTTTATGTGCTTTTTGGAGCCTTCAAAGTTCTGGTCACCATTCACTTACATTGTATGGACCTACAGAGCTGAGATATTATTCTAAAAATCTTCATTTGTGTTCAGTGCAACTTCATTCTTAACTGTTATTTTGTAGAGCAGGTTTTAAAATGAGGGGGCGTGTCTAATTCAGCGGCGTACAGCACCTTTAGCTATGATCTCAAAGTATTGTGATAAGGTGGAGGGAGGGACCGGGCCATGACTACGCACGCAATCGGGTTAATCGGTGTTTATGTTGTGTTTAAGTTTATTAAAACATTACTTTGATGCTTCGTCCGGTTCCTGCCTCCTCATTTCCATTGAACCCTGTTGCACTGGTGCTGAAGCCTTGGAAGGATGAGTGATGCGCCGTCGTAGAGTCCTCACCACTACCATCCACTCCAAAGGAGCATCCGCAGCCATCCGCCAGGTGGCCGGTAGCAAGTGCTCCATCCCCCAGTGGATGTCCGCGGCTGCTCCTTTGGGGTGGATGGTAGTGGCAGGACTCTACGACGGCGCATCCCTCATCCGTCCCGGGCTTCGGCGCCAGTGTAACAGGGTTCAATGGAAAGGAGGAGGCGGGAACCAGCTGAACGGTCAAAATAATGTTTAATTAAACAAAAAGACACACGGCAGCTGCGCATGGCTCTCTCTCTCCCGAACTGCCGCATCCCGCTGCACTTATATCTCCCCTCGGCTGATTAGCCCGATTGGGGCTGGGCGTGCATAGCCATGGCCCGGCCCTGCCCTCCTCCTCGTCACAAGTATTCTCTAATATTCTCTACAACCAGTAAAGACGAGAACTTCACAGATGAAACCCTCAGTGACTACAGAAGCCATGTGATCACAAAGGTCTGATTTATAGGACACATCAACACATGTCTCCAAAGTTATGTGGTGTCTCAATCGAACGCAACAGTCGAGTTTCAGAAGTAAAACTACCGTTCTTTTATCGCTGTAGACTAATTAACATTAACGATAACTTATAAAGCTTTAAAGACAGATCTACCGTGAGCTCTGAGGATGTTAAAGCTGCTGTTGAAGTCATCCACGTTATTTAAACTAAATAGCGAACATTCTGATAAAGAACTACACTACCCATAATCCTTAAGAGAAATGTACCAATCAGAGAATCAATAGTTGTATATTTTTCCATTGTTATTCATTTGATTACGTCATTCACATTGCTTGATGGGATTGAACTTTATTCCCTCTTTACAGACATCTTTGTAACTAATTTACAAGACGTTTTTAGCTTCAAATCAAAGTTTGCAATGTTGTGATTCACCTCGGAGCTGGTTGGTTTGATTCATGGTGCACAACTCTTTAATGAAGGGTTTTATGATATCGCTATGTCAAAAAACGATGAACCGTGACGGCTGAAAAAGTGGACGGACGCTGTTGCGCTCTATTGGGTCAAACTTCATAAACATGTGAACACAAACTATTGCTATTGCTACAGTAAATGAGAGTGCTATCTGCATGCAGTGTGCTAGTGTTTCGCTGTTAGTTGGGGTCACACAGGAGGTCAGTGTCATTAGAAGTACTGAGGACTCCTGGGATACTGGCGTACTCCTCTGTCTCAAACTCCTGGACCGTTACGGGTCTCTCAGACTCCTGGAGAGTCACTGGTTTCTTTGCCTCTTTATTGGGAGCTGAAGAATGTTTCCCTTCCAGCCAGTAAGTCACCATATCACCTTTACCCTGACCAGATACAGATGAACGGAAGTCATATGGGTTTGGAATAGCATGAGGGTGTGTAAATGATGACAGAATGTTAATTTATGGGTGAACTGTCCCTTTAAGAGGAAAGCGTCTCTCACCTTAACCTGCAACACACCTCTGCAGGTGAGCACGTACCCGCCGATCTCCTCCAGCAGGTAGAAAGCACTGGAGCTGCACTGGATCTTCAGTGCTACAGAGACATATTTAATTAAGTGATTCATGCAGAGAGAGAGAGAGAGAGAGAGAGAGAGAGAGAGAGAAAGAGAGACAAAGAGGTTCTGTACCTTCACTGTTTGACTCCATGCGTGACGCAGTGTTGACCGTGTCTCCAAACAGACAGTATCGCGGCATCTTAGTTCCCACCACTCCTGCTACTACTGGACCTGAACACGCCATCAAAAAGACATTTGGGACACAGTCCAGACCCAAAGTGACATGAACTGGCAGATACAAATTGTCAGCCAATTCTAGCATGAGGCATATTTCCATCACTGCAGAAATAGCTTGCCAATCACTTATTTGTACTTCGTTTGGCACTATGTCTTTTGTACGTTGCTTGTATTTAGAGGCCAACTATTTATGGGTATTTCCTCTACTTCGGGTACTTTTATGTCCCAGGGGTAGATTTTATTTACACAAACAAATCAAGTCCAATTTTGTGTGTCTTCAGATGTCAAATGGAGGAAAAGTGACCAAGTCTTGTACTGCTCAGATAAAGGAAACCGTATGTACCACACCAGAAAAAGTGATTTCGGTCAAAAACGACCGGACAGTAAAAGAAGATTAAAACAAAGATACTTCAACTTTGTTCTTTTTGTTATATGAAGGTCATTAAAACGGACGTGGAAACTTTTTACCAGGTTTTTATCATTTATTTTTGGTACTTTTCAAATGTCTTTTATGCATAATTTTAGCCTTGTTCTATGTTACATTTTAGAAACTATTATAGAAAATAACAGAAACCATTTCACTTATAACTTCAGGAGAAATAAACGTAACATAAAATATCACATACCATTAATTACAGGATGCAAGTAATTTAAAAAGGAGCTCACACACCAGTTAATCGGATGCATAGATCATTAGATAATCCACACGCAGCACATAATGTGCTATATGGCTAAAAACATGTTAGCTTTCCAGGATCAGATGACTTCATCGGACGTAGTGTAGTACGTTGTCCAGTGTCACGCAGCGCTAGAACAATTGTATTAGGATTCAGATCACAGCAACCAGAGGTGGAAGTCATCCAAATGTGGGCAGAGAGGATCGTTTACTGTAATTACACATGGCCACCAGGAGATGGCACCAAATACATGACACAGACTCAATGATGACTCAAATGACACAGAATGAAACTGAATGAGATGATTATCTTTCAAACGAGTCCACACACAAGATAATCAGATGTATAGATAATTAGATAATCCACATGAAGCACAATGTTACATATGACCACCAGGAGATGGCGCCAAATACATGACACAGACTCAATGATGACTCAGATGACACAGAATGAAACTGAATGAGATGATTATCTTTCAAACGAGTCCACACACAAGATAATCAGATGTATAGATCATTAGATAATCCACATGAAGCACAATGTTACATATGACCACCAGGAGATGGCGCCAAATACATGACAGACTCAATGATGACTCAAATGACACAGAATGAAACTGAATGAGATGATTATCTTTCAAACGAGTCCACACACAAGATAATCAGATGTATAGATCATTAGATAATCCACATGAAGCACAATGTTACATATGACCACCAGGAGATGGCACCAAATACATGACACAGACTCAATGATGACTCAAATGACTCAGAATGAAACTCATTCTGTGAAATCTCATGAGTAAAATCATGTCTGCATGCTATGCAAACCTTTAGTCATTGTTGTGTTTGCATGTGTAATTAGTTCTTATGTACAATTATTATCTTTTATTTGTTTGGAGATGTTTTTGGACACTATGATCAATTATATTTGGAATGTTGGAACTTTTGATTGATTTTTCGGATCAACACAAACTTTTACTCAGTTACGTTTGACATGATTGGGAACAAAACTAAAGCAGTTTTTTAGAGCTACGTTATTTACACCCAGAGATATATAATGCCAAATAAGAAAAATAAGAAAAAGTTTAATATTTGGATCATTTGTATTTTTTATTTTTCTCCAGTTTCTTAGGCTGCGAGTGTCAGAATTGATTATAAATAAGTATAATTAAATAAATCAATCAATCAAATAAATCAATTAAATAAATAAATAATCTTTACAATGATTATTATTATCAAACATTTGACCCTCCTAGTTTTATTATTATTTTTATTTATCGATTTATAAGCCTTTAATTTAGGGTATGCCCCAGAGCTCAAGGGGTTAACCAGGTGAACACAAGTGTCAGTGACGAGCATGCTTGAGATGAAATATGAGACAAAACAAAGAAAAATCAAGGGAAATATAGATTTGTATCAATCAAACTGTAAAAAGTGTGAAAATAGGATTTAATTGTGTGTATTTAGGATATAAATATTCTGTCATCTACTGTATGAAATGAGTCTTAGCAAGACAAAGTAGTCGGACATTTTATTTGAAACAATTCACAGTGAGAGTGTGAAAAATGTTTTAACCAGACTTTCTAGAAGTGATCAAAGTGCCCGAAGTCAAAGAAACACTCATAAACAGCTTAAAGTTGATGCTTCAAAACACATGACCCAAAAGCTCAAATCTTATTGGTTGGAGAGAGAAAAGAATCATCTGAGGGCATTGCAGGTGTGACGTGTCAAGATTTTGCGGCAGAAATTCTGGATTTGGGCTCTTACTGTAAAATAAAAGTAAGTGTAATTGCACTTGTGTGTTTAACGAGGACCTGAATGTATTCCAGCGCGGATCTGCAGTTGTGTTTGAGGTCTGTGAGGGATCCTGAAGGTCTTGCAGACAGACACCAGATCCAGAGCCATGCTGGCAATCTCAGACGCGTGAAGAATCCCGTTCTCTTTGGGCACACCAGACACCACCATATCTACACAACACATGGGGAATATCCAGTGATTTGAAGTGATAGTTATGCAGACGTATCGACTGCACATAAATAGCTGTAACACAGTTATTCACAGTGTTTATAGCAGTTAAACCGGAATAAAAACTACATCAAAAGTGCAAAAAAGTGTGTGTTTGTGAACTCATGCCACTGTAAGTCACATACATGCATCCCCGATCGTTTCCACTTTATAAACATCATAGTTGTCGATGATCTCGTCAAAGGTGGTGTACAGTTTATTGAGGAAGTCAACCACCTGATACGGAGTACTAGTGCTGGATAACTGAGTGAAACCCACGATATCACTAAGAAAATGAAAAGGAAGATAGAAATACACATAAACCCTGTTAATCAATTATAGCATCTGAGAAAACATGTCTATTCTATTGCCCAATTCCCACTACTTAGTAAGCCCTCGTGGTAGCGTGGTTACTTGTCTCAATCCGGGTGGTGGAGGACGAGTCTCGGTTGTCTCCGCGTCTGAGACCGTCAATCTGCGCATCTGATCACGTGACCCGTTGTGCATGACACCGCGGAGTCTCACAGCATGTGGAGACTCATGCTGCTCTCCACGATCCACACACAACTCACCACACGCCCCATTGAGAGAACCACTAATCACCACCACGAGGAGGTTACCCCATGTGACTCTACCCTCCCTAGCAACCGGGACAATTTGGTTACCCCATGTGACTCAACCCTCCCTAGCAACCGGGCCAATTTCGTTACCCAATGTGACTCTACCCTCCCTAGCAACCAGGCCAATTTGGTTACCCCATGTGACTCTACCCTCCCTAGCAACCGGGACAATTTGGTTACCCCATGTGACTCTACCCTCCCTAGCAACTGGGTCAATTTGGTTACCCCATGTGACTCAACCCTCCCTAGCAACCGGGCCAATTTGGTTACCCCATGTGACTCTACCCTCCCTAGCAACTGGGTCAATTTGGTTACCCCATGTGACTCAACCCTCCCTAGCAACCGGGCCAATTTGGTTACCCCATGTGACTCTACCCTCCCTAGCAACCGGGACAATTTGGTTACCCCATGTGACTCTACCCTCCCTAGCAACCGGGATAATTTGGTTACCCCATGTGACTCTACCCTCCCTAGCAACCGGGCCAATTTGGTTACCCCATGTGACTCTACCCTCCCTAGCAACCGGGCCAATTTGGTTACCCCATGTGACTCTACCCTCCCTAGCAACCGGGCCAATTTGGTTGCTTAGGAGACCTGGCTGGAGTCACTCAGCACGCCCTGGATTCAAACTCATGACTCCAGGTGTGACAGTCAGCGTCAATACCCGCTGAGATACCCAGAATACCCGAATTAAAGCATGTTGAAGGTATTTTCATGTGTGTTTACCTGAAGAACACAGTGGCACTGACGTAACTCTGTGCTTGTAATTGTTTGCCCTGTCTGAGGTCATCGGCCACCTGTTTGGGCAACATACCTGTAAAACACCATCACAAACAGACACTGACAATCACACCTATAAAACACATACACTGCACCAAATCAACATCACTGCTTGTGTTTAAAGGTGCTCTAAGTGATTTTATTATGGCAAGGTTTGCAGAAATGTTCCTACTTCCTGAAATATATGACTGAAATGAGTGTGTTGTCTCTGTGACGGCTCTAGACTCTGTAAACAACAAACAAAACTGTGACACTTTCCACCTGTCAATCATTTGACATGTTCTCATAGTGTTGCAGCTGCAGTGAATTATTGAGGCTTAATGACATTTTTATGGCGTGTAGTTCATAACAGTTGCCAGTAGAGGGCGCTATTTCACTGCTGTTGCTTTTAACAACCGTTTCTGCTTGTGTCAGCCTCAGTAAAGCTCATTGGGTATCTTTGGAGGGCGGGGTTTTGGAAAGAGGGGGCGTGGCTAATTCAAAGGCTCAGTCTCGTGAAAATTCTAAATCGGTTACTGCACCTTTAAATAAAC
>JAVLUX010000020.1:42127500-42130000 GCA_032164185.1 Moxostoma hubbsi | reverse complement strand
CCACAAATTCTCTCCTCTGCCTGTTGCTACAGAACAACAACAAAACACAGTAACTGCAAATACCACAGAAACCACAGCTGCAGTGAAATAAGTAACCAAGGAAACCTCAGTTACAGTGAACTATAACATTGGTATCCACAGATAAAGTGAACTATGAGTAACACTGCGGGCGCATAGTAACTCTCGGGAGTGGGCCAGGATGTGCCAGTCTTCGAGGTAGTTGAGTATGCGGATGCCAGCTTCTCGGAGCAGGGCAAGGGCTGGCTCTGCGACCTTCGTAAATATACGAGGGGACAGGGACATGCCGAAGGGGAGGACCTTGTACTGATACGCCTGGCTGTTGAACGCGAACCGCAGAAAGGGTCGATGTTGAGACAATATTGAGACGTGGAAGTACAAGTCCTTCAGGTCTACCGCTGCAAACCAATCTAGATGCTGGACGCAAGTTAAGATGTGTTTTTGCGTGAGCATTTGAGCGGGAGTTTGTGCAAAGCCCGGTTGAAAACTCACAAGTCCAAGATCGGTCGTAAGCCGCCACCTTTCTTGGGTACGATGAAGTAAGGGCTGTAGAGACCCTTCTTCATCTGGGTTGGAGGGACAGGCTCTATCTCATCTTTGAGTAAGAGGGTCGGAATTTCCACGCGCAGGGAATTGGCATGTTCGCCGTGTACTGCGGTAAAGCGGACACCCCCGAAGGGAGGGGGGGGCCTGGCAAACTGAATTGCGTAACCGAGTCGGATGGTCCTGGCCAGCCAGCGTGACGGGTTGGGAAGTGAAAGCCACGCATCCAAGCTCCGTGCTATGGGCACTAACGGGACGATTATTTTTGACGTACCCAGAGGGGTTTCGCTGCGGGGCGGTGTAGGTAGTACGGCGTCGGGAGATTAAGGTGCGTCCCAAGCACAGTTCTGAGTGGTGAGCACAGTTCTCTGGTGCTGAGAAAAGACTCGAAGCACTACCTTGCTCCGCACAGCTGGCAGGGGGAGGAGGTCCGGTGGCGGCGTCCTCTAGACTTGTCAGAACCGGCCGGCCAGGGAACAGTCATGGGGCTGAAGGCGGGGGGGGTCTGCGTCCAGCATGCCGGGACTGTTGAGGTGTGGTGGCAGAGTGCCTTGAGAACGGCATTTGCGGGCCAGGTGACCCAGAGACAAAAGAAATAGCTCTTTTATTGAGAATGTGGGCAAATGAAATAAATTCAAACAAGGATTCTCCTCCCGGCCCTCCACTGGGGGATGGAGTGGTCTGCTTACCAGCTCCGGAGCGAATGTCTTGGTCTCTGGGTCAGTCGTCTCAGGAGTGCCTGGGAGCCTTCTGGGTCCTCGAGGGGGTCCGTGAGACGGGGGGCATGTGCTTCCTGCAGGGCGCTCGACGGAGGGGATGAGAGCTGGGCCTGGGTTGAGGCAGAGCTTCGCGTTTCTTTGCCGCAGTAGGATGCCCTCGGCGAGCAGACGGGGCATGGCCCGTGGCAGCAGGTTTGCGGCAGGCAGAATGTGTGAGATGGCCTCCGTCTGCTTTTTCACCGTGGAGAACTGCTAGGCAAAGTCCTCGACAGTGTCGCCAAAGAGGCCGAACTGGGAGACAGGGGCGTCGAGGATGCGTGTCTTGTCCGTCTCACGCATCTCGACCAAGTTCAGCCACAGATGACATTCTTGAACAACAAGTGTGGCCACTGCCTGCCCAAGTGACTGCGCTGTGGCCTTTGTGGCCCTGAGGGTGAGGTCGGTCGCTGAGTGCAGTTCCTGCAGCACGTTGGGATCAGGACTACCCACGTGCAGATCTTTGAGTGCCTTGGCCAGGTGGACTTGCAGGAGGGCCATGGCAGGGCGGAACCGGCCTGTCCGGTGGCGCTATAGGCTTTGGCGGCCAGTGAAGATGTCGTCCTACAGGCCTTGGAGGGGAGCACAGGGCGACCCTGCCAGGTGGCGGCGTTCTTGGGGCATAGGTGGATCGCAACCACCCTATCCACCTGGGGAATCGCTGTGTACCCGTGGGCCACTCTGCCGTCAAGGGTAGTGAGAGCGGATGAGCGAGGGGCTTTGTGACGAGTGGAGAGGGGTGCTCTCCATGCAGTCGTCAGCTCATCATGCACCTCCGAGAAGAAAAGGACCGGGGGTGGGGGGGGGGGGGAACATCAGGGTGTCAGCCTCAGCCTTGGCGTGCTGGCTCGAAAGCCGTCTTTATAAAGACGTGTCCTGAAAAGGACTTTCAACGCCGCTGTGTATTGCTCTTTTCGAGGAAAATACTCTTTTAGAGAAAATCAATCTTTTAACAAATAACTCTTTTAGTTTGACTGTCGAAGCGGCTAGTGGCAAACTGCACTGCTGCAGAGAAGGAGAAAGCCGCTGTAGTGCGCCGTAGATCCAACAGCAGATCGCTCAGAGGTAAGAGGAACAGGTGTGCGACCATCGGCTCCGAAGAAAATTTCTGAATGAAACAGATGCATTTCCCCGCCTTTATACCCATATGTCCGGGGGCGGGACATGCAAATTCTGTCTGCCAA
>JAVLUX010000020.1:42070000-42122500 GCA_032164185.1 Moxostoma hubbsi | reverse complement strand
AACTGAAAGTCTAAATATCCCTAATTAAACAAACATACTAAGAGTGCGTTTAAGCATCATGAGCAAATCAACCATACTGTGAACTGCTGAGCACAACTTCTTATCAAACTATACCAAAAACAGACAACAATACTGTGGCAGGGCGGCGGGCGGGGCTAATTAGGCTAATTAGCCCTCGAGAGGGATAAAGAGCAACCAGAGACGGCAGTGCGACAGAGAGAGAGATTTACGGACATCTGTCCGACACCGCCACGTTTTTGGTGGATGGTTGGGGTCTCCCTCGCCCTGGCAGCGGTAACTGCTCCAGACGGTTGGTTGGGAGCCCCCTCCTCGCCACGCGGGCGGCGGCTGTTCGTTTGCTCTCAGGCAGCCAGGCTCCTCCGTCCTCCGGTGGATGTCCGCGGCTGCTCCGTTGGGGTGGATGGTAGTGGCGAGGACTCTACCACGGCGCATCCCTCCTCCTTCCCGGATTGCAGCACCAGTGTAAAGGGATTAATGGAAAGGAGGAGGTGAGAACCGGCTTAACGATATAATAATATTTTAATAATAAACTGAACCAATAAGACAAACACACAAACAGGTGTCGAACAGCTGCCCGTAAATCTCTCGCACTGCCATCTTCAGTCGGCCTTTATCCCTCTCGAGGGCTTGATTAGCCTGATTAGGGGCCGGGTGTGCGGAATCATGACCCGACCTTGCCCTCCGCCGTGCCACAAATACTAACCTAAAAATAATTAAGAGTTTCAATAAAATCCGTATGTCATTGTAATGTGTGTTCATCACTCACTTTAATTCATAAATCTTTTCGTTGTTTTCTAATGTAACTTTATGTTGTGTTCCATTTACGGAAAACGTTTTAAAGATTTATTTAATTTATGTTTGGATTTTCTCCCTAATCTGGAACGCCCAATTCCCAATGCGCTCCAAGTCCTCGTGGTGGTGTAGTAACTCGCCTCAATCCGGGTGGCGGAGGATGAATCTCGGTTGCCTCCGCGTCTGAGACCGTCAATCCGTGCATCTCATCACATGAATTGTTGAGCGTGTTACCATGGAGACGTAGCGCGTGTGGAGGCTTCACGCTATTCTCCGCAGCATCCATGCACAACTCACCACACGCCCCACCGAGAGCGAGAACCACATTATAGCGACCACGAGGAGGTTACCCCATGTGACTCTACCCTCCCTAGCAACCAGGCCAATTTGGTTACCCCATGTGTCTCTACCCTCCCTAGCAACCAGGCCAATTTGGTTACCCCATGTGACTCTACCCTCCCTAGCAACCGGGCCAATTTGGTTACCCCATGTGACTCTACCCTCCCTAGCAACCGGGCCAATTTGGTTGCCCCATGTGACTCTACTCTCCCTAGCAACCGGGCCAATTTGGTTACCCCATGTGACTCTACCCTCCCTAGCAACCGGGACAATTTGGTTACCCCATGTGACTCTACCCTCCCTAGCAACCGGGCCAATTTGGTTGCCCCATGTGACTCTACTCTCCCTAGCAACCGGGCCAATTTGGTTACCCCATGTGACTCTACCCTCCCTAGCAACCGGGCCAATTTGGTTGCCCCATGTGACTCTACCCTCCCTAGCAACCAGGCCAATTTGGTTGCCCCATGTGACTCTACTCTCCCTAGCAACCAGGCCAATTTGGTTACCCCATGTGACTCTACCCTCCCTAGCAACCGGGACAATTTGGTTACCCCATGTGACTCTACCCTCCCTAGCAACCGGGCCAATTTGGTTGCCCCATGTGACTCTACTCTCCCTAGCAACCGGGCCAATTTGGTTACCCCATGTGACTCTACCCTCCCTAGCAACCGGGTCAATTTGGTTGCCCCATGTGACTCTACCCTCCCTAGCAACCGGGCCAATTTGGTTGCCCCATGTGACTCTACTCTCCCTAGCAACCGGGCCAATCTGGTTGCCCCATGTGACTCTACTCTCCCTAGCAACCGGGACAATTTGGTTACCCCATGTGACTCTACCCTCCCTAGCAACCGGGACAATTTGGCTGCTAAGAAAACCTGACTGGAGTCACTCAGCACGCCCTGAAGATGTTGATTTGATGATATGATGTGCTTTTAAATATGTTGGTTCTATAAATTTAATAGAAATGCTGAAATGTGACACCCTTAGTTCCTCTTTCCACTGGTGTCCTCTCATCTGTGGTTGGTGTGGGTGTGATGTATCAGTCACCAGGTGGCATTTTATATTCTCTAGAAGAAAACAAGTGGCAGAATCCTTCTTTGCTCATATTTCCAAGGGTGCCACCACTGTATAAGTTTTTTATTATTTTAATCACATGTTTGCCTTCTCTAGCTAGTTTGAAATGTTTATGTGGTGTGAAATACATTTTAAGGTACATATATGTCATGTAGTTTTTCAATTAAAATGTATAATAATTAATAACAATTCAAATCTGTTGGTCATTTCACATTTTAATATACATTTTACATGTTTAGTTTTGTTATCAATGCACAATACGGTTCTATTCATTAACATTAATAAATACATTCTTGTATATATAATGTACATGTTCACATTGAGAATAAATGAGTTAAAAGCTGATAAATGTGTCTTTCAGAGGCTTCATATGGAGTTATGATGAAAATAAGATGCATTTCAAACTGTTCTGAGACCAGTGCAGACAGACAGCACACTGGAGGTTAAGTCATGCACTAAATAGGGAGCAAGGGAGCATCCTATAACTCTCCTATAACTGTTCTGAGACCAGTGCAGACAGACAGCACACTGGAGGTTAAGTCATGCACTAAATAGGGAGCACCCTATAGCTCTCCTATAACTGTTCTGAGACCAGTGCAGACAGACAGCACACTGGAGGTTAAGTCATGCACTAAATAGGGAGCAAGGGAGCATCCTATAGCTCTCCTATAACTGTTCTGAGACCAGTGCAGACAGACAGCACACTGGAGGTTAAGTCATGCACTAAATAGGGAGCAAGGGAGCATCCTATAGCTCTCCTATAACTGTTCTGAGACCAGTGCAGACAGACGGCACACTGGAGGTTAAGTCATGCACTAAATAGGGAGCAAGAGAGCATCCTATAGCTCTCCTATAACTGTTCTGAGACCAGTGCAGTCAGACGGCACACTGGAGGTTAAGTCATGCACTAAATAGGGAGCAAGGGAGCATCCTATAGCTCTCCTATAACTGTTCTGAGACCAGTGCAGTCAGACGGCACACTGGAGGTTAAGTCATGCACTAAATAGGGAGCAAGGGAGCATCCTATAGCTCTCCTATAACTGTTCTGAGACCAGTGCAGACAGACAGCACACTGGAGGTTAAGTCATGCACTAAATAGGCAGCAAGGGAGCATCCTATATCTCTCCTATAACTGTTCTGAGACCAGTGCAGACAGACAGCACACTGGAGGTTAAGTCATGCACTAAATAGGGAGCAAGGGAGCATCCTATAGCTCTCCTATAACTGTTCTGAGACCAGTGCAGACAGACAGCACACTGGAGGTTAAGTCATGCACTAAATAGGGAGCAAGGGAGCATCCTATATCTCTCCTATAACTGTTCTGAGACCAGTGCAGACAGACAGCACACTGGAGGTTAAGTCATGCACTAAATAGGGAGCAAGGGAGCATCCTATAGCTCTCCTATAACTGTTCTGAGACCAGTGCAGACAGACAGCACACTGGAGGTTAAGTCATGCACTAAATAGGTTGATTAATTTCTAATTAAACATTTTGTATTAAATTACAAATATTGAAGCATTTTCACCAGTAGTCTCAGACTTTTGGACCCCAACTGTATTCAGTCTTTCAAGAAGGTATACACTGTATGTATCCTTGCATGTGGAATAGTCTATCTTAAATCATTCCAAATGATAAAAAAAGGAATGTGTATTTTAAATGAGATAATATCATAAAATGAACTGAATTAAACTGAATTGCATAAGAATTGTAGCAAATAGAAGTTTAATATAAAAATGTGAGCAAAGAGTTTATCATCAGTTTGTGTGAAAGTGATGAAATATCATTATCTATAGAGGCGTGTTACTGTTTATCTGTTCTCACACTGGCGTACATGCTGGCATCTTCAGAGCTAATATGTATTCTTGCTCTGTGTGAGTTGCTGTAAACTACAGATGAATAAGTGACATCTTCCTGCAGAGAACACACACACACACACACACACACACACACACACACATTACAAAATTACACAATTACACTCTTTCCATTTCAGAATGATGAAACATTGTTTGGACACACCATCTCATTCTGTATTATAACAATATGCCATATTTTAGATTAAATAACACAAATAAGCCTTTAGAAATCTTTCTAATCCCAGATGAAGTGATGTTTATGGATCATGTCTGTATTCAAACACTTTCATTTAATCTACGTTACACTTAGATACGTAACATCATCCTGAGAGGCAATATGTAGTTCACTAGTGTAGATATTTTTGCATGTATATGGGTGTTTTTCTAGAGGTTGACTGATATCAATAATATAGGGTTTTGCAAAAGACTGATAATAGATTAATCGGTCGATAGTTTTTTTTAAATCGATTTATAGAATGATAAAAAAATTGACAGAGACATTAAGAATGCAAAATGAATCTTATCACGTGACTTGTTGAGCGCGTTACCATGGAGACATAGCGCATGTGGAGGCTTCACGCTATTCTCCGCGGCATCCTCACACAACACACCACACGCCCCACCGATAGCGAGAACCACATTATAGTGACCATGAGGAGGTTACCCCATGTGACTCTACCCTCCCTAGCAACCGGGCCAATTTGGTTACCCCATGTGACTCTACCCTCCCTAGCAACCGGGACAATTTGGTTGCTTAGGAGACCTGACTGGAGTCACTCAACATGCCCTGGATTCAAACTCACGACTCCAGGTGTGGTAGAATGTGGAACTATAGACACAAGTGGACTCTTATTTTGAAATTACAGAGACTAGTCTCCGTTTTAATGATCTATATTTAAGTATTTACCTATTTAAGTGTTTTTATATGTTCACCAGAAGAAGAGTTTTGTATATATATATGATGTTTATTGATGAGAGGGGAAAAAAACTATTGGCGACAATCATCATAGAATTTTGCCGATAACCGATAGTTCCATAAATCAACTATCGACAACTATTAATTTGTAAAACCGATATATCGGTCTATCTCTAGTTTCTTCAAATTTGGGTACTTCATGTCTCAGGGGTTGATTAGTTTTACTGACACAAAGATATTTCAACTTTGTTCTTTTTTATATATGAAGGTTTCATTAAAATTGAACTGGTTTTTACCAGTTCTTCATCAGATATTTTTAGTGCTTTATTATGTTTAGATTTGAACTGTTGATAACAACTTTCTTAAATTTTCCTTACTATGAAGGGAACCATAAAATAACCATAAAAATACAGATTTGGTGCATGACGTGGGACTTTTTACTACATATTTAATTTACATAAAATGTTATCAAGACAAAAGTGTCGTCATTTTATTTGAAAACGGTTAAAAACATCAGCGTTATTTCAAGCACAGAATTCAATAAACACAAAAGAGAATTTGATTTGATTGAGATTCTCATCTCAGTGACCTTTGGGTCTCTTGTCTAGTGCAATTGCTGCATACGTCACATCATTTTACATATTAAAGGTGCTTTTGTCAGTACACAGAAAAAGAGTTTCCAGTTTATTAATCTAGTGTTATATATGTTCAATCTTGTGCATTTTAAGTACCTCTTGTTGCCTTTCTTCTGGTTTTCTACCTTTAATCTGCACGACCGTGGAATATGTCACATCATCCTACAAACACAATAATCACAATACTCTTGTTAGTTTCGTAATTTACAAAGTAGTTTACCTCATGATCTTGTGTCAGGTTACCTCATCTGTTCTCTGGATTACTTGGCTTTCTCTGCTTCTTTCTCTGTTTGCTGAAGGATTAGAATTACCACAATATTCTTGTTTAGTTGTTCTCCTTGTAGCCTAAAGCACAGTTAACGGTTTCCACTGATTGGTTTGTGTGTTTGTGTGTTCATACCTCTATTATATCTCCAGTAGATGCATGCAAACACTCCCAGTATGAACAAAACCACCAGACAGATCAGAATCACAATCTGGGCTTTCTTGCTGAAATCTACAGAGCCTCGAAACACACAAGTTTGAAAATTCATCAAAACTTCAACACTGTCATACAACTATCATCTGGTTTTATACCGTTATAACAGTTCATGATCAAGAGATGCTCATAGACACAATGGCATAGTCTGTAATTGAGTTATCTGAAACGGCTTACCTGAATTACAATAGAAATATTTCAGGATTCACATCAGGGATAACATATTTAAAAATATTTTAAAACTTTTTATTTTTGTAACGTGATTCAATGGAAAGGAGGAGGCGAGAACCGGCTGGACGATTTTAATGATAAACTTAAAAGACAAAACACACACATGATGGACATGTCCGTAAATGATCTCTCTCTCGTCGCACCACCGTCTGCCATCGGCCTTTATCCCTCTTGGAGGCTTAATTAGCCTGATAAGGGACCGGGTGTGTATCGTCACGACCCGGCCCTGCCCTCCGCCCTGTCACATTCCTCCCTCGTTCTTTCAGGCTGGGGAGCCCCCGGCCTGACGTAAATCCCCCCCCCCTCTTTCCTTGGGGAGGGGCACGCCTTCCGCGCCGTCTGCCGGCAGGTCATCCCCGTCTACCTGGACGAGGGAGGGGACAAGGGGAGGGAAACAGAAATAATTAAAATGTGGGGGGGGTACTTCCTGTAACAGTGTAGTACCCCCCCAAAAAAACACTACAATTTAAAAGAGAGGGAAAAGGCCAACGCAGAGTGGCAGTGAGAGAGAGAGAGAGAGAGAGAAGAGAGAGATAAAAAAAAAAAAAACGGTTCTCCGATACGCCGTAGCTTGTTCCTCCACCCTCTAACAGACGACAGCTGCGCCTCTCCGGGTGGATCGGAGGCAGTCCCTCCAGCCCCTGGCGGACGGAACGCCCCGCCGTGTTCTCGGGGAGCCAAAGGAGTCTCCCCTGCCGATGGCAGTGGTTCTCCCACTCCAGGCAGTCGGTTGCGAGCCCCTCCCCACTCGCGGTCGGCGGTCTCAGACCCCGCCGGATTTCAGTGGATGGAAGTGGACTCCTCCACCCCTGGCAGCGGCCCTGACCACTCCAGGCGGTCGGCTAGGAGCCCCTTCTCCCCTCGTGGTCGGCGGCCGCTCCTCCGCTTCCAGGCGGCTGGGCTCCTCGTCCCCCGGCAGATGGCCGTGGCTGCTCCGCTGGGGTGGACATAAGTGCCGAGAACTCTACTACGGTGTATCCTTCCTCCTTCCCGGGCTTTCGGCACCAGTGTAATGTGATTCAATATAAAGGAGGAGGCAAGAACCGGCTGGATGATATAAATAATATTTTAATGATAAACTTAAAAGACAAAACACACACATGACGGACATGTCCGTAAACGATCTCTCTCTCGCCGCACCACCGTCTGCCATCGGCCTTTATCCCTCTCGGAGGCTTGATTACCCTGATACGGGACCGGGTGTGTATCGTCACGACCCGGCCCTGCCCTCCGCCAAGTGACTTGGAGGGAAATGGTTTCGGTTCACTTAGTTTTGTGGTGGCGTCAGCAAACATAATGGAGATGCTCAAATAAATCAACAGAACATCTTTTGGAATTGGAAATGACATTGTGCATATAAGATGGGGCTACATGGCCGGGCATTGCCCCACTAGATTGTCCTTGTGCCCACCCAGTCGGATGACAAAACAACCAAGAAGTCAACTTAAGAAGTGTTGTTGCCCCCATCTCCCAGACCGGCTTATTTGGCGACAATGTAGAGGACTTTGCCTAACAGTTCTCAGCAGTTAAGAAGCAGATGGAGGCCAACCAACATATTCTGCCCCGGCACAATTCAAGGACCCGTACGCCCGATCAAGTTCCCGCACCCCATCTCCTTGCCGCTAAAGACGTCCCCCTGCAGCAGCAACCCAGTCAGCTCCGCTGCAGCCCGAGCCAACCGCTCGGCCCCGGCATAGAGCCCCCCGCAGGAAGCTGACACCCCCCCGTCTTATGGTCCAGTGCTAAGAGCCCCAGAAAGGCCTCCAAACGCCCCTGAGACGGATGACCCAGGTATGAAGAGACCCGCAGGAACCCCAGAGGTGGTGCACAGACAATGCCTCCCCCTGGTGGAGGGCTGGGAGGAGAATTCTTTGTTCCCTTTTGTTTTGATTTTGCTGCATGCTGAAGGGGCTGCGGCACCCACATTTTAAAAAAGAGAGCGGTCTCCTCACTCCTTGGGTCATACACACTGTTTTTACAGCCGTCATTTTCATGATCGCTGTAAATCGAACACTCGCGGCCTTCGCACACC
Source organism: Moxostoma hubbsi (assembly GCA_032164185.1). Lineage (NCBI taxonomy): Eukaryota > Metazoa > Chordata > Actinopteri > Cypriniformes > Catostomidae > Moxostoma > Moxostoma hubbsi. Next base: position 42,114,125 of record JAVLUX010000020.1, on the reverse strand, counting down.
TGGCTGCGGCACACACACATACACGGTCAGGAGGTTGTGACAGCCCCCTCCCCCGTCGCTGACCGGTGCTATGGTGGGTATGCAGAGCACGGTAAGAGCTTTGACGTTTCCCTTAGCACAACCACGAGTTCAGGATTTTTTGAACTATCTTTGTATGATCGGTTTTAAATTGGTTGTGGCGTTTTCACTTGTTGTTATGCTGTTGGTTAGAAATAAATATTTATCTTTGTCGTTGTTAAAAAATAATCATTCCACTTCGGGTCTGATATATGTTCTGATATATGCACTCACACCCATCATCATGAAGTGCTTCGAGAGGCTCGTCATGAGGCACATTAAGACCCAGCTGCCTCCCTCACTAGACCCGCTGCAGTTCGAATATCGTCCAAACCGCTCAACAGACGATCCCATCACCACCACCCTCCATCTGGCCCTGACCCACCTAGATAAAAAGGACTCATACGTTCGAATGCTGTTCATAGACTTCAGCTCAGCATTCAACACAATCATTCCCAGCACCTGATTGAAAAGCTGGACCTGCTGGGCCTGGACACCTCCCTCTGCAACTGGATCCTGGACTTCCTGACTGGGAGACCACAGTCAGTCCGGATCGGAAACAGCATCTCCACCACCACCACACTGAGCACTGGGGCCCCCCAGGGCTGTGTGCAGCAATGCACAGCTCGAATCACATCATCAAGTTCGCCGATGACACGACTGTGGTGGGTCTCGTCAGCAAGAACGACGAGTCAGCATACAGAGAGGAGGTGCAGCGGTTAACGGACTGGTGTAAAACCAACAACCTGTCCCTGAATGTCGACAAAACAAAAGAGATGGTTGTTGACTTTAGGAGAGCATAAGGTGACCGCTCTCCACTGAACATCAACGGCTCCTCTGTGGAGATCGTCAAGAGCACCAAATTCCTTGGTGTTCACCTGGCGGAGAACCTCACCTGGTCCCTCAACACCAGCTCTATTAACAAGAAAGCCCAGCAGCATCTCTACTTTCTTCGAAGGCTGAGGAAAGCACATCTCCCACCCACCATCCTCACTACATTCTATAGAGGGACTATTGAGAGCATCCTGAGCAGCTGCATCACTGCCTGGTTTGGGCCTTGCACCGGTTCGGACCGCAAAGCCCTGCAGAGGATAGTGAGGACAGCTGAGAAGATCATCGGGGTCTCTCTTCCCTCCATCAAAGACATTTACATAAAACACTGTATCCACAAAGCCACCAGCATTGTGGACGACCCCACACACCCCTCACACAAACTCTTCACCCTCCTGATGTCTGGCAAGAGGTACCGAAGCATTCGGGCCCTCACGCCCAGACTGTGTAACAGCTTCTTCTCCCAAACCATCAGACTCCTCAATACTCAGAGACTGGACTGACACACACACACACACACACACACACTCACACACACACACACACACACACACACACACACTCACACTCACACTCACACTCACACTCACACACACACACACACACACACACACACTCACACTCACACTCACACACTCACACTCACACTCACACTCACACACTCACACACTCACACTCACACTCACACACACTGTCATCTTTTTGTCACACATACACTCATGGACAGATGAAAGTTTCACTTCCCTTTATGTGTATTTTTTCTTTTATTTGAAGGTTTCTGCTTCAACAAGTGAGGAACTAACTCGAACCTGCATCACCTATGGTGTGCCATGGCTTCACGTGCACAACTGCGCCACACAATCCCAGTATAACATCACAGGTAAACAGTTACCTGAACACAGAGAGCTGAGGTGTCTTACCTGTAACAGTGAGATATACATTGATGGCTTCTTTCCCATTGACTGTACACACATATGACCCCTGGTCTTCATCAGTCACATTTGAGATCAGTAAGGATAAATTATTCGATGATTCTCTCATGAACATCTTGAATCGACCTTTCATGTCTTGCGTATCTGATACAATGGTCAGATTAATGTCTGCACGCTTCCATTCAAAGTGATTCGGTTTCGTTTTATCATCGTTACAGGAGCATGGAAGCAGTACAGACTGTCCTGTGTATGAGATGTTCATAACATCAGGTCCAGACAACACACAGCCTGCAGAACGACAAAACACATGCAACCGTTTCTACCATTTGGTTTAGATGTGCGCCATACGGCAAATGCCTCCTATGGTTAACAGTGTTTTACCTTTAACAGTGAGGTTGGTTTGTGTGGATATATTATTATTGATTGTACATCTGTACACCCCCTGGTCTTCTTCAGACAGATTAGAAATCAACAGAGAGAGATTTGAAAGAGTTGTCCTCTGAAATGTTTGGATTCTGCCTTTGTAATGTGGCGTTTCCTTGGACACCTCAGTCTCATTCGAGTCTACATGGATCCATGTGAAGGTCTTAGGTTTGGTCTTTGGGTCTGTGCATGAGCAGGGCAGTAGCACAGAATCTCCGGGGTACTTTGTTTTGGGTTCGACCTCAGTCTCCGACAGTGTGCATCCTTCAGAAACAAAATGCATCTTATCTTTGTGTCACATCTTCTTACTTGTGGTGACCTGATTGGGTGTTGCATACTTTATAAAATGCCATTGACAGTTTGAATGCCACATTAAGGCTTTGTGTGAGCGTGTGTGTGAAGAGGACGTTTACATATGTGTTCTTTACCTTTAATGGTGAGGCTGAAGTTCTTGTGTTGATTCTCATTAATCCAGCAGGAATATAATCCTTCATCCTCCTCAGTCACATTATAAATCAACAGAGAAAGATTTCCTGAACTGAAATCATACATCTCAGCTCTGCCCTGATAGAGCTGATCCAGTTCTTTAGAATTAACGTTTGGTTTTATTTCTCTATGTTTTGGCAGTTTCCATCTAGACTGATCAGCTGAATATTGAGCACCGCTGCATTTAACAGAACAATTCAGCAGCACCGTCTCTCCTGAATATCTGCTGATCTCCTCTGAAATTTTGTTCTCTGACACAGAACAGCCTGTAAACACAATACAGAATGAAGATTACTGATCTATCGGTCATAAACGAATTCGCCAAACTGGCTATTTTATTTCATATAAAAATATGTATATATTATATATAAATACAGTTGTATAGTATATGTTTATATTTTATTGATTAGCATTGTATGTAGGTCTGTTGCACATTAAACCCAATTTTTTCTATGTAAAAAAAACTACTTATTTTTAGCAGTACAAGACTTGGTGAATTTTCTTTCACTTAATATCTGAACACACACAAAAAAATTGGACTTGATTCGATGAATCAAAGTGGTTGTAAAAAACAACAACAACAACAACTTTACTACCTTTTAAGACCCTAATGGACCAACAATGCGGAACACACACACACGTAAATAAGGGGGTAAGACCCAAACGCACCAACAACGCGGAACACACCATCCAGTAAATAAGGGGGTAAGACCCAAACGCACCAACAACGTGGAATGCGCCCACCCGTAAATAAGGGGGTAAGCCACTAACGCACCAACAACGTGGAACACGCCCTCCAGTAAATAAGGGGGTAAGACCCTAACGCACCAGCAACGTGGAACACGCCCTCCAGTAAATAAGGGGGTAAGATCCTAACGCACCAACAACGCGGAACACGCCCTCCAGTAAATAAGGGGGTAAGACCCTAACGCACCAACAACGCGGAACACGCCCTCCAGTAATAAGGGGGTAAGACCCTAACGCACCAACAACGCAGAACACGCCCTCCAGTAAATAAGGGGGCAAGACCCTAACGCACCAACAACGCGGAACACACCCACCAGAAAATAAGGGGGTAAGACCCTAACGCACCAACAACGCAGAACACGCCCTCCAGTAAATAAGGGGGCAAGACCCTAACGCACCAACAACGCGGAACACACCCACCAGAAAATAAGGGGGTAAGACCCTAATGCACCAACAACGCAGAACATGCCCTCCAGTAAATAAGGGGGCAAGACCCTAACGCACCAACAACGCAGAACACACCCTCCAGTAAATAAGGGGGTAAGACCCTAACGCACCAACAACGCAGAACACGCCCTCCAGTAAATAAGGGGGCAAGACCCTAACGCACCAACAACGCGGAACACACCCACCAGAAAATAAGGGGGAAAGACCCTAACGCACCAACAATTCGGAACAGGACCAACAGGAAACAAGTGGGTAAGACCCTAACGCACCAACAACGCGGAACGCGCCCTCCAGTAAACAAGGGGGTAAGACCCTAACGCACCAACAATGCAGGACACGACCACCAGGAAACAAGGGGGTAAGACCCTAACGCACCAACAACGCGGAACGCGCCCTCCAGTAAATAAGGGTGTAAGACCCTAACGCACCAACAACGCAGAACACACCCTCCAGAAATAAGGGGGTAAGACCCTAACGCACCAACAATGCAGAACACGCCCTCCAGTAAATAAGGGGGTAAGACCCTAACGCACCAACAACGCAGAACACACCCACCAGGAAACAAGGGGGTAAGACCCTAACACACCAACAATGCGGAACGCGCCCTCCAGTAAACAAGGGGGTAAGATCCTAATGCACCAACAATGCAGAACACACCCACCAGTAAATAAGGGGGAAAGACCCTAACGGACCACCAATTCAGAACACACCCACCAGTAAATAAGGGGGTAAGACCCTAATGCACCAACAATGCGGAACACACCCACCAGTATATAAGGGGGTAAGACCCTAACGCACCAACAATGCAGAACACACACACCAGTAAATAAGGGGGTAAGACCCTAACGGACCACCAATGCAGAACACACCCACCAGTAAATAAGGGGGTAAGATCCTAACGCACCAACAATGCGGAACACACCCACCAGGAAACAAGGGGGTAAGACCCTAACGCACCAACAATGCGGAACACACCCACCAGGAAACAAGGGGGTAAGACCCTAACCCACCAACAATGCGGAACGCGCCCTCCAGTAAACAAGGGGGTAAGATCCTAATGCACCAACAATGCAGAACACACCCACCAGTAAATAAGGGGGAAAGACCCTAACGGACCACCAATTCAGAACACACCCACCAGTAAATAAGGGGGTAAGACCCTAATGCACCAACAATGCGGAACACACCCACCAGTATATAAGGGGGTAAGACCCTAACGCACCAACAATGCAGAACACACACACCAGTAAATAAGGGGGTAAGACCCTAACGGACCACCAATGCAGAACACACCCACCAGTAAATAAGGGGGTAAGATCCTAACGCACCAACAACGTGGAACGCGCCCACCAGGAAACAAGGGGGTAAGACCCTAATGCACTAACAATTCGGAACACGACCACCAGAAAACAAGGGGGTAAGACCCTAATGCACCAACAACGCGGAACGCACCCACCAGGAAACAAAGGGGTAAGACGCTAACGCACCAAAAACGCGGAACGCGCCCTCCAGTAAACAAGGGGGTAAGACCCTAACGCACCAACAATGCAGAACACGACCACCAGGAAACAAGGGGGTAAGACCCTAACGCACCAACAATGCGGAACGCGCCCTCTAGTAAACAAGGGGGTAAGACCCTAACGGACCACCAATGCAGAACACGCCCTCCAGTAAATAAAGGGGGTAAGAGCCTAACGCACCAACAACGCGGAACGCACCCACCAGAAAATAAGGGGGTAAGACCCTAACGCACCAACAATTCGGAACAGGACCACCAGGAAACAAGGGGGTAAGACCCTAACACACCAACTATTCGGAACAGGACCACCAGGAAACAAGGGGGTAAGACCCTAACGCACCAACTATTCGGAACAGGACCACCAGGAAACAAGGGGGTAAGACCCTAACACACCAACAAGGCGGAACAGAACCACCAGGAAACAAGGGGGTAAGACCCTAATGCACCAACAATGCGGAACACACCCACCAGGAAATAAGGGGGTAAGACCCTAACGGACCACCAATTCAGAACACACCCACCAGTAAATAAGGGGGTAAGACCCTAACGCACCAACAATGTGGAACACACCCACCAGTATATAAGGGGGTAAGACCCTAACGCACCAACAATGCAGAACACGCACACCAGTAAATAAGGGGGTAAGACCCTAACGGACCACCAATGCAGAACACACCCACCAGTAAATAAGGGGGTAAGATCCTAACGCACCAACAACGTGGAACGCGCCCACCAGGAAACAAGGGGGTAAGACCCTAACGCACCAACAACGCGGAACACACACACCAGAAAATAAGGGGGTAAGACCCTAACGCACCAACAATTCGGAACACGACCACCAGGAAACAAGGGGGTAAGACCATAACGCACCAACAACGCAGAACGCGCCCTCCAGTAAACAAGGGGGTAAGACCCTAACGCACCAACAACGCAGAACGCACCCACCAGGAAACAAAGGGGGTAAGACCCTAATGCACCAACAATGCAGAACACAGCCATCAGTAAATAAGGGGGTAAGACCCTAATGCACCAACAATGCAGAACACACCCACCAGTAAACAAAGGGGGTAAGACCCTAATGCACCAACAATGCAGAACACACCCACCAGTAAACAAAGGGGGTAAGACCCTAATGCACCAACAATGCAGAACACACCCACCAGGAAACAAGGGGGTAAGACCCTAACGCACCAACAATGCGGAACACACACACCAGTAAATAAGGGGGTAAGACCCTAATGGACCACCAATGCAGAACACACCCACCAGTAAATAAGGGGGTAAGACCCTAACGCACCAACAATGCAGAACACACCCACCAGTAAACAAGGGGGTAAGACCCTAATGCACCAACAATGCAGAACACACCCACCAGGAAACAAGGGGGTAAGACCCTAACGCACCAACAATGCGGAACACACACACCAGTAAATAAGGGGGTAAGACCCTAATGGACCACCAATGCAGAACACACCCACCAGTAAATAAGGGGGTAAGACCCTAACGCACCAACAATGCAGAACACACCCACCAGTAAACAAAGGGGGTAAGACCCTAATGCACCAACAATGCAGAACACAGCCATCAGTAAATAAGGGGGTAAGACCCTAACGCACCAACAATGCGGAACACACCCACCAGTAAATAAGGGGGTAAGACCCTAACGCACCAACAATGCGGAACACACACACCAGTAAATAAGGGGGTAAGACCCTAATGGACCACCAATGCAGAACACACCCACCAGTAAAAAAGGGGGTAAGACCCTAACGCACCAACAATGTGGAACACACACACCAGTAAATAAGGGGGTAAGACCCTAACGCACCAACAATGTGGAACACACACAACAGGAAATAAGGGGGTAAGACCCTAATGGACCACTAATGCATAACACACCCACCAGTAAATAAGGGGGTAAGACCCTAATGCACCAACAATGCGGAACACACACACCAGTAAATAAGGGGGTAAGACCCTAATGCACCAACAATGCAGAACACACACACACACACACACACACACACACACACACACACACACAGAGAGAACTAATAACAAAATCTTTGTTTTATAATTGAAATTCCATTTCTGAGTCTTTATTGCTGTTTTCTCAACATTATTATTAATTTGCTTTGACTTATCTTTTGATGTTTGAAATAAATGATTGGTAACAAACAGATTATTTTACTGTATGTCTTCTCTTTGTAACACCATGGTCAGGTTTGACTGTAAGCATAATTTGAGATTATTGCAAAACTTGCACTTCAAAACTGCTAAACTAAATGCTAAATTTTGACAAATAATAGTTTTATAAATATACTGTATATCTAAATTCAAAACTTGTGATAACATTTAGAATTACTACACAGAAGGTGGCTGCAGAGAACACTGCCGCCATCTACTGGCTATTATTGTCATTACATTATTTTCATGTAATTTTTTACCAGATGGCAGCAAACTGTGCCTAATATACATGACACATTCATATATTTTCTTCATGTTTCAAGTGAAGGATTTTACTGTAGTGAAGTTACATAAATGTGCTTATTTGCGTTTGATGGTTCACCTGTACAGTTTCTGGTCAAATATGACCGCGAACAATAAAGTAAGCGACTATTCTTTACCAGAATTAAACAACAGGGTTAAACATCCAGTAGCCTTTAATTCACAGCCGTTAACCATGATTTACAAAGTCAAAAGTAAGTGACATTAGTGGGAGGGGCATTCTTAAATTGGGCTGGAACAGTCCAGATGGTGTTTCTGACACCTTCGTTGCGAAAAAATATTATAAAAAACATTATATAAAATGATTATAATTAAAATCAAACAAACATTCCAGACTCACCTACAATACTGAGATGAATGTAGTTATTTTTGTTACACCAATACTTCCCAGCATCCTCTGCAGTGAGTTCAGTGATGAATAATGAGTCATTCGGATAAATCTGAACTCTGCTTGTATAATGTTGAATGTTATTCACTGGGGATTCAGGGTTTAAGGCAGTAGAAGCGGAGTACCACCAGTCAATACGTTCATCCTGTGAGGTTTTCTCTTTACAGGACAGCAGCACAGACTCTCCTGGAGAACAACTGATGGGTGATGAAGTTCCTTTGCAGCCTACAGTACACAAACAATAAGACAAGCATTTGTACTATCAGCTTTATGATTATTTACATTCCTACATTTTATCCCGACTGCAACAAACTACAATCATAGGGGACAAAAACACACAGAGGCACTTCTACCGATAATGTTGTTGATTCTCACCTGTAGCTAGCTGAAGTCCACAGCCGAGCAGACAAACACACAACCACATCTCTGAATACTGAAGAACAGCTGTCTGTATGTCTCTGATTCTCTTCTGTTTGCTCTCTCTGATGGTCATCTCTGAGAACGAGAGAAGTGTTGGAGGAGTTTTCTTTATGCTGCATTCACCACTTCCTGTCAAAAGTTCTGCTTTTTGGTTTCAAACTTTGGTTTGAGGTGTACAGAGCATCCAGAAAGTATTCACAGTGCTTCACTTTTTCCACATTTTGTTATGTTACAGCCTTATTCCAAAATGGATTACATTTATTATTTTCCTCAAAATTCTACAAACAATACCCCATAATGACAACGTGAAAGAAGTTTGTTTGAAATCTTTGCAAATTTATTAAAAATAAAAACAGATAAATAAATCACATGTACATAAGTATTCACAGCCTTTGCTCAATACATAGTTGAAGCACCTTTGGCACCAATTACAGCCTCAAGTCTTTTTGAGTATGATGCTACAAGCTTGGCACACCTATTTTTGGGCAGTTTCTCCCATTCTTCTTTGCAGGACCTCTCAAGCTCCATCAGGTTGGATGGGGAGCGTCGGTGCACAGCCACTTTCAGATCTCTCCAGAGATGTTCAATCGGGTTCAAGTCTGGGCTCTGGTTGGACCACTCAAGGACATTCACAGAGTTGTCCCCGTATCCACTCCTTTGTTATCTTGGCTGTGTGTTTAGGGTCATTGTCCTGTTTGAAGATGAACCTTCACCCCAATCTGAGGTCCAGAGCACTCTGGAGCAGGTTTTCATCAAGGATGTCTCTGTACATTGCTGCATTCATCTTTCCCTCGATCCTGACTAGTCTCCCAGTTCCTGCCACTGAAAAACATCCCCACAGCATGATGCTGCCACCACCATGCTTCACTGTAGGGATGGTATTGGCCAGGTGATGAGCGGTGCCTGGTTTCCTCCAGACATGACGCTTGCCATTCAGGCCAAAGAGTTCAATCTTTGTTTCATCAGACCAGAGAATTTTGTTTCTCATGGTCTGAGAGTCCTTCAGGTGTCTTTTGTCAAACTCCAGGCGGGCTGTCATGTGCCTTTTACTGAGGAGTGACTTCTGTCTGGTCACTCTACCACACAGGCCTGATTGGTGGAGTGCTGCAGAGATGGTTGTTCTTCTGGAAGGTTCTCCTCTCTCCACAGAGAAACGCTGGAGCTCTGTCAGAGTGACCATCGGGTTCTTGGTCACCTCCCTGACTAAGCTCCTTCTCCCCCGATCGCTCAGTTTGGCCGGGCGGCCAGCTCTAGGAAGAGTCCTGGTGGTTTCAAACTTCTTCCATTTATGGATGATGGAGGCAACTGTGCTCATTGGGACCTTCAAGGCTGCAGAAATGTTTCTGTACCCTTCCCCAGATCTGTGCCTCCATACAATCCTGTCTCTGAGGTCTACAGACAATTCCTTGGACTTCATGGCTTGGTTTGTGCTCTGCACTGTTAACTGTGGGACCTTATGTAGACAGGTGAGTGCCTTTCCAAATCATGTCCAATCAACTGATTTTACCACAGGTGGACTCCAATCAAGTTGTAGAAACATCTCAAGGATGATCAGTGGAAACAGGATGCACCTGAGCTAAATTTTGAGTGTCACGGCAAAGGCTGTGAATACTTATGTACATGTGATTTTTCTTTTTTTCTTTTTAATAAATTTGCAAAGATTTCATACAAACTTCTTTTACATTGTCATTATGGAATAAGGCTGTAACATGACAAAATGTGGAAAAAGTGAAGCGATGGGAATACTTTCCGGATGCACTATATGTAATCTTATGTCATCTTAAATATCAATCATAAGGGATCCATTTAGACATTATTTTGTGAAGTAAATATAACAGGAAAGATCAAGTATTAGTTAAAAATGTAGTACCACCAGTGTCCTCCAGGGGGCAATAAGTGAAACTCCAGCTGTATAGGCAATGAGCAGCTCATCCAGAGAACAAACCACACTCACTGACAGCAGACAGCACAAGATGAGAACACATTCTTGCATTCAAACACCGCTTGATGGAGCGCACATGCGAACTTTGAGATCTCTAGACGTGTTTTTCTACATTTCAAACTATATTTTATTGACACAGCGACCTAAAAATGGTATGTTTATGATGCAATGCCCCTAAATTGTGACGCGTGTACACTGTACACTGATGCGTCCTGAGACACGTCCTTATAATCAATCCCGGACTGATTGAGGAATTCAGTTGCAAAAAGGGATTGCTGTGAACTGTAGGCTAATGCTTGACTTATGATCAATAATATGCAAATAAACAATATATTGGATTCTAAAGCCACTTTATTTATTGTCTTTTTAATGCTTCACTTGTGTGCCAAAATAATGGAATGCATTTTAATGATCTGTATTATTATTTTTAAATAATATATATCTTTTATTTATAATTAAAATATAACTATTTATATTTAATCATTTAAGATTATCATTTTAGCATTGGTCGAGCACGTTGCCTTTGTAAGTATACTCTTCTGACCACGAGCGAACACGAATGTGTTTGATGTATAACCACTAGAACATCTTTGTGATTCTCTTTCAGTGCGGTCAATGGCCGGCGCATTCGCACAGACGATTACTGTGACCGCAAGTATGGAAAGCCAAGAGGGTCAGAAATCACATGTTGTGTATTGCTGTATTAAGCTTTGAAACGCTGTTTCTACACACACACACACACACATTCACACTCACACACACACACACTCACACACACACACACACACACCGTACACACACACACATACACACATTCTGCAGGAAGTGAATACCATTTTGCAAATTAAAGTTAAACTCCAGCTTAGTCAGCCAAAAGTAAAAGTTCCTCCTTGCCGTTAATGATTTGAATCCTCGGACTTGCCGTAGAAACCTCAAACGTGATAGAGGAGGATTCAGCAAATAAATGCGCTAATTAAGTTAAGGGAGGCGCTAAAATAACGCGTGACGCGTACAGTGTTTATGTAATGGCTAATGCCTTAACCTTAATATGGCGATACAACACATGTGAATTCTGACCCTTTTGGCGTTCCATACGCGAGTAAACCTGCTGTGCGGTTAGGCCGCGTGAACTGGATTAGGACGGGATTTAAATCATGCATAGTGCACGCGGCGCGAACCACAACGCGGACGTGCGAGGAACACTTTGGCCTTAAGTCTGAAGTAAGTTTGGAGCCGCTGGAATAGAAATATGAATAGAAATAGAAACAACACTGCAAACGATATTCAGGTTTTCATAGTTTTTATAGTCAAAACATCTGAACTTTATCATCCTCTGTCCACATAGTGACTTTATATTTACTGTATTTGAGAAAGAAAGTCTCCTTTAAACAAACTTATTACATATAACTCTATAATCTCTGGATTGAGATTTGATTATTCTTTATAAGATATAAAATAATGTTTCCTGCAGTGAGTGTGTCTGCTCCGTCTCCTCATCTTCATCTGTTGCCATGACAATGCAGCTCTGCTCTGATTGGCCCATCACCAGCCGCCTCCAGCCAATCAGCATTCGATCCGACAGATGCGCGTGACATTATGTCTGTAGCGTCTCCGTCTGCTGTAATAATAATAATAATAATAATAATAATAATATGTTTATATATTTAACATACGCGTGCATAGTGAAGGAGTTCATGTGTAGTTCGGTTTGCCGTTAAAACATCCCGGTGCATTCAACCGTTTAATATCGCGTGTGAAACGGAGGCAGAAGCGGGTGGAAATGGCGGATGGAGAGAGAAATCGGAACAGATGAGCGAATCCGGAACAACACCGAATTTCATTACTGTCCGTATGCGATCAAAACACATCAGATTCACCGTACGGGCTCGTCGCGTCTAGTACGGTCGGTGTGTTTATAGAACGGAGACGGTTTACGGTATATAAAGCATCTCTACTAATACGCTTCTATACCGTTTCTCTTCCATGTGTACATGAGTAACGATAGATCTGATGTATTGTGTGACTTTTACATACATGTTTGTTGCATGCATCTCTCTTGTACAAGGGATATGATTCATTATGCGTTTAATCTGTGTCTTCTGCTCATTATAGATGGTCCTGACCGCATATGTGGACACCTGTGTCCTTCGCCAGCAGGTAATCGCGGCTTGTATATGCAGACTTGTTTATTACTGTCCCGAAAGCTCTGAAACGATCTTACGATTATGCATTTCATAGCCTCAGATTTTAATGCAATGTAAATCATCAGCAGTAACTGCAATATGTCACATATGGATATCTGACCCGGGGCGGTACTAGGATGTGAGGATGTGTTTATGTGCCCATTACTCGACTTATACGCACTTAAATTCTGAATTCAATGTAAAGAAATAATATACATGCTGTAAACACATTATTTTACTTTTTTGAATATAATATTATAAACATTACTCACCTGACCTCAAGAGGTGCACTAGTGAATGAATCTAGCGGCTGTAGCCTTTAGCCTTCTTGTTAGCGCACCCGCCTCCCATGCAGGAGCGTTACAATGGTGCCGTGACCCGGATGGGGGTGAGGTTTAGGGGGGTGAGTATAACGATGGCCAGCTGATAGATAGCTGTGCAGTGTGTGTAAACCTCACTCTCATGACCTCAAGAGGTGCACTAGCGGCTGTAGCCTTTAGCCTCCTTGTTAGCGCACCCGCCTCCCATGCAGGAGCGTCACAATGGTGCCATGACCCAGATGGGAGTGAGGTTTAGGGGGTGAGTGTAATGGTGGCCAGCTGATAGATAAAGGGTAAAGTCTTCAAGTGTAGACAAACGAATTGCCGAACCTCACTGTAACGGTGCTGTTCTCACCACGCACAAGAAACCCTGAAATCAAAACAAATATTCAATAATGAAATAAAAGACAGTAGTTTAATGTAACCTGTTTTTACCTAATGTACATTATTCCTTGTGTATTTATATCACTGTACCTTGTGTTACATTACCCAGGCATTGGGTTAGGGGTCCGTCTGGAGTATTGTTGTTGAGAAATACACGTGCAAATCAACCATAATGTGAAGTTTGTCTCGCAAATTCATGGCGGATTTGGTCTGAATGGGCCATAAGACGCAATAAATGGTCTTTTTGAACTAGGCAGCGAGTTTTGAGTAATTAAATTACATCAAATTTTTATTTCAGATGATCACGTGAAAAATATGATTCTTCATGATATGACCTTTGACCTTTAAACGAACTGCATATGATGAGAAGTGTGCCAAACTTCTTTGCCACCCTCCTGTGTAAAAAATGATGATGATGATGATGATGATCTGAAGTAAGAACAATAAAATGATGCATTTTGTTTGGGATTTTATGCTATTTTTATCTTAATTATATGTAAATTAAATATTTTTACCTTTAATTTGCATGTACAAATAAGCAACCAACAGATGACTTGTAATGCCAACAATGACCAAAAGATGGCATTAAAGCTCCAATTACTGATGCCCTGTATGTGTGTGTGTGTGTGTGTGTGTGTGTGTATGTGTGTGTATGTATGTGTGTGTATGTGTGTGTATGTGTATATGTGTGTGTGTGTGTGTGTATGTGTGTGTGTGTGTATATGTATGTGTGTGTGTGTATGTGTGTGTATGTGTATGTGTATGTGTATATGTGTGTGTTCAGTGTGTATGTGCGTGTATGTGTATGTGTGTGTGTATGTGAGTGTGTGTGTGTGTGTATGTGACTGTATGTGTGTGTATGTGTGTATGTGTGCATGTATATGTGTGTGTGTATGTGTGTGTGTGTGTTAATTTCTCTCTGTTGTTTTCTGCAATGTGGCTGATTTATTGATTGAATCTGTCAGATCAGATCAAATTCATTCATTTTCAAAAGTCAATCATGTTTTCTTCTGTAAATTCAGATGGCAAATGGAGGAAACTATTTTAAAATAGAAAAATGTTTTGTATTGTAATGAGCGATTACAAGACAGAAATGAATCGCTTCAGAATAATGAGGAGCAACAAATCGCCACGATCAAACCAGGAACGTGTGATTAAAGGTTGTGCTCTCCACTAACATCAGCATCGTCTCACTGCACCAAACACTGCACAGCACTGTTAATATTTGCCCCTCATTTTAAATTATAGATGCATTTTTGTTCATTTCTCTCCTGCTAAGTGCCGTTTTTGCTCTTGTTTTCCTGCGTTTGACAGACTCTGAGGAGTCAGCCGGTGTCGCCATAGCAGCAGTTCTGGAGGAAGAGGAGGAGCGAGTGTTTCGGTGGCGCCACGCCCTGCTGCAGGGTATGGAGTACCACAGTTCAGGGACGTTGCCCATCTTGGGCAGCCCACGCTACTGCCCGGGCACTAACAGTGCCAGCGGCTACCTCTGCCAGACTGGCCACTGCTGCCAGGAGACGGGCTGCTGCACCTACTACTACGAGCTGTGGTGTGAGTAATCATTTACTCACCCTCATGTCGTTCCAAACTCATTTGACGTCATTTCTACCATCAATCACTATTAAGCCGAATTGTAATAATGCACTTATTTCTACTTTCAGATTAAGTGTGTTAGCATGTATGTGCTTTGTGTGTGTTTCAGGGTTTTGGCTGCTGTGGAGTGTACTCATCTTGTTTAGCTGTTGTTGTGCGTATCGTCACCGTCAGGCGAAGCAGCGCGTTCAGCAGCAGCAGAGACAGCGAGAGATCAACCTCATGGCGTATCACGGAGCCTGTAGTTACCCCTCCTCCATGTTTGACCTCAGTAAGACCTCATCCAAACTCTTAAAGGAATAGTTAACCCAAAAATGATCATTCTCTCATCAGTGAGGGTCAGATTGACAGCCTCAGTCACCATTCACTTTCCATCCACGTTCAGATGCAATAAAAGTCAATGGTGACTGAGGATGTAAATCCGTAATAATCTGACTAACAGCACCTATTCAATTCTGCAAATGAAAGAAAGTAATACGGGGTTGGAGCAACATGAGGGTGAGCAAACGATGACAGAATTATAATTTTAGCTTGAACTATTCCTTTAATGCTTATTATTTAAAGCTACTCATAAAGTAGTTAAACTAAATATTTACTAATATAAAATAGTTATTAATATACATATCTCCTGACGTTTTATTTAAGATTAACATTGTAATATTTTAATAATGTTTTATAAGATCATGTGGGTATTTTTCTACTGAAATTAAAAAGACATTAAAAAGAAAACAAGAAAAATTCAAATTGACAATTTAAGTATCGTTTTAATCGTTTAAAAATGTCCTGATCCGTGTACCAAATACCATTTTCCAAAAAAGTGATCATGAGTTCTCATTGGCAGGTTTCCTCGCGTCCCTCAAATTGCCATCCTATGAGGAAGTAGCTGCCCAGCCCAGAACCCCGCCCCCTCCATACAGCTCTGTGTCTTATGTGCGAGGCTCCGCCCACCCTGGCCCGAGTCACATGCTGTCATCTCAAAGTTCTGACAACTACACCAGCTGCTCCTGTGACTCCTGCTGTCCGTCATCCCCCTGTAGCTCCTCCCCCTCTTCTGCTCAAATCACAGATGAGACAGATACAAGCCACGCCTCCACACCCTCTCTTGGTGAGCCTGGACATGCCCACTCCACAGCAGCTGTTACACACGGCGAAACCGTTTCGGTGCCGCCGATCAACGAATGCGGCCAATCTCCTACGCTCAGCGCACCAGAGGTTCTGGAGGCGGAGCTATCAGGCTCCACCCCCATGGACTGCAACGGCAACACCACCGTCATCACAGTTAGCAACAAGCCTTCGAAGAGCAGCTCAGATAATGCTACTAATACCAACGTAATACGTGACGCATCTCACGCAAATAGCACTAATAATATCTGCGCTGCTAGCGCAAACAACTCCAACAATGTTATTTCCGTCGCTAGTCCAACACCTAAGAACATCACCAGCCTTTCGAGACAAAACGCCACAACTACAAGACCTAGCGCAACTGGCCCGCTCGCCTCAACCCCGTCGCCCTCTTCCTCGTCTCTCCAACTGTTCTTGATCTCGGACCCGCTAGGCGTACGTTCCAATCAGCAAAGTTCTGGAACAGAAAGGGAGGAGCCTGTACAAAACGCCCCCTTTGCCCTGCCCAGATCCGCCCGCTTTTCTCCCGCCATGGAACCAGAGCGCCGCGATTCCGCCGTGAGCGACTTGGATGTGGACCAAACACACCTCCAGCAGCGACGGCTAACTGGCGACTCTGGCATCGAGGTTTGTCGCTGCCGTATTGAGCGAGAAGACGAAGACGAAGACGACGGCCAGTTACTGACGGAGTCGGCCGTTGGGCCAAACGAAGGTCTCCATGACAGCCCAGACTGTTCCGCCAGAGCTAGACAATTGCCGGCGGCAGGGGGCGGAAAAGAGGCGTGGCTTGTCTCCCCGGTGCCTCTGCCGGTGGAAGCAGTCGTTATTGCCATGGAAACTGACTGAAGGTAAAGCAAAAGTGGGTGATAGAAATACAAGGCTTAAACATTTAGTGTTATGGGTTGCGCCAACATCGGTCCTGGGCACAAACCACCGGCACGGGAGAGCAGTGAGAAGATTTGATAGGACAGCGTAAGATGAGTTTGAAGGTATGAAACGAGTCGGGTGAGATTAAAATAACCAGACTCTTCAGACATCAGGAAGCACAACTGGACCTGCTTGCCTGAACAGAACCTACAACAGCTGATGCAAAACGTTGCATTTTTCTTCTACATCCTTTCAACGACATCAATGGATTTGCAGCGTTCTCGGAGACGGCGTGAACTCAAGTGTGTGCAGTAGGCACCGGGTTAGGTTAGTTATATCAGTATGTGTGACGAAGGACAATATTCGGACTGTACCAGCGAATTGGACCCTCAAAACTTTCTTAAAACTTTAGTAAAAAACGCCAACAGTTGTGATGCAACAACACAAACTGCACCTTTTCCACAAAACTCTTAGAAATGCCCGGTTGGCGCTCTTAATTCAGACCATTTGTCACCATTTTGCAGAGTTCTGGAGCGCGATGGAACCCACCAGGACAGTCCAGAACCGCAGGACTGCACCCTTCCCATCCCAATGTTCCACAACACCAGCTCGGCCAAACAGATGCCGCATCGCAACCACTAAAGCAGAATAAATACAACACCTCAGGACATTTGTTTGCTTCTTATTTTGTGTTCACGTTTTGTTACGTCTTTATGTAAAACATTTACAACATGTAGGCGAGTGAATCCCCAAAAAACATGTGCCAAAACACAAAATCAAAATAAATGTTCCCGGTTCAAGTTGAGCTCAATTAACAGCATTTGTGACATAATTCAGACTCGTCCCTCCTTTATTTAAAAAACAAACAAACCAAAATCATGGTTACAGTGAGGCACTTACAATGGCCCAGTTGCTAGGGAGGGTAGAGTCACATGGGGTAACCAAATTGGCCCGGTTGCTAGGGAGGGTAGAGTCACATGGGGTAACCAAATTGTCCCGGTTGCTAGGGAGGGTAGAGTCACATGGGGTAACCAAATTGTCCCGGTTGCTAGGGAGGGTAGAGTCACATGGGGTAACCAAATTGGCCCGGTTGCTAGGGAGGGTAGAGTCACATGGGGTAACCAAATTGTCCCGGTTGCTAGGGAGGGTAGAGTCACATGGGGTAACCAAATTGTCCCGGTTGCTAGGGAGGGTAGAGTCACATGGGGTAACCAAATTGTCCCGGTTGCTAGGGAGGGTAGAGTCACATGGGGTAACCAAATTGGCCCGGTTGCTAGGGAGGGTAGAGTCACATGGGGTAACCTCATCGTGGTCACTATAATGTGGTTTGTGTAGTGAGTTGAGACAGTACAGTCATACGACGTCATCAATATACGTGATATGGAACCGTTACGTGGTCAAGACCTGGAACTACTTCATAGTCGTGCGTCTACTGGAAAATAATTGCACACCTTAGAACGTCTGTCAACCAATCAGAATCAAGCATTAAACAGACCCGTGGTATAATGAGAATTACTGTACAAACAAACAAGTCAAGTCAAGTCAAGTCAATTTTATTTGTATAGCACCTTTCACAACACACATCGTTTCAAAGCAGCTTTACAGAAGTTCAGCATTAACAGACGATAAAAATGTAATGTCTATAAAGTCGATAAATCATCATCCTTGTGCAGGGCTCCAAACTGCGACTAAAAATGGTCGCATTTGTGACCAAATAAATTTATTTGTGAGTGTAATTTCTGTCAAGGTCGCCATTGGCGACAGTAAAAGTTTACTCCCTTTGATTTTAAAATTTGCATTACATTTCCCGAGATACATAACAAAAGTTTATATCAAAGAAAGAGCGGGGAAAACAGAGTTCATTGCAGGAACTAACCATTTCAAAAAAGAGACTGTTAGAAAACACGGTGACAGTAACGAGCATAAAAATGCACGTGATCACATAATTGCGAAGAATGCTCCAGAGACTACACTGTTAGCGAGCTGCGGGACGAAAAGGAATGGATGGAGTTAAAAAAATTTAAAATATTTGGCGCCTGTTTTTCCCCCTGTAGGAGCCATTGGCTCCTTAATTGATTTTTTGTTTTTGTTTGGAGCCCTGTTGTGGAATTAGATAAGATATGATTCTTTATCGTGTTTAAAAATAATTAACAAACAACAATGCAACACATTCAGACGCATCACAGGGAAATGTGTTTAATTGTCATGAGAATGATGTCACAATGGTCCTTAAAATGCTAAATTCTCATTTTTAATAGATTGTTTTTGTTTTGGGGTGTAACGTGTCCTGATTAGTTTTCGTAAGATTCATACATGCAGCCTAAAGAGCTGTGAACATCCATAGATATATATCGAAGTAGATCGAATAATGTATATGAATAATAACTCTAGCAGCTTCAGATGGACAGTATAAGCTCTGTCTGTGTAAAATGATCTATATTTTGTAAGCATGCTGTTAGGAGTGTTTGTGTGCTGTTTAATGTTGTCAGAGTGTGACCATCATCTGTGGCGTTACCATGGCATTAATACGACGCTCCAGTGTGAGCATTAGAGTGTGTGACACGCTGATGTGTAAATAAAGACTAAAAGCTCCACAGAAACAACACAATGACCAGCCTGTCTTATAATCTCTGTTTGCCCAGTGAATGCTGTGTGTGTGTGTGTGTGTGTGAGTGTGTGTGTGTATATGTGTGAGAGTGTGTATATGTGTGTGTGTGTATGTGTGCGTGTGTAGGTATGTGTGTGAGAGTGTGTATGTATGTATGTATGTGTGTGTGTGTGTGTGTGTGTGTGTGTGTGAGTGTGTGTGTGTGAGTGTGTGTGTGAGTGTCAGAGTGTGTATGTATGTGTATGTGTGTGTGTATGTGTGTGAGTGTGTGTGTATATAAGTGTGAGAGTGTGTGTGTGTGAGTGTCAGAGTGTGTATGTATGTGTGTGTGTGTGTGTGTGCGTGTGTAGGTATGTGTGTGAGAGTGTGTATGTATGTATGTATGTGTGTGTGTGTGTGTGTGTGTGTGTGTGTGAGTGTGTGTGTGTGAGTGTGTGTGTGTGAGTGTGTGTGTGAGTGTCAGAGTGTGTATGTATGTGTATGTGTGTGTGTATGTGTGTGAGTGTGTGTGTATATAAGTGTGAGAGTGTGTGTGTGTGAGTGTGAGTGTGTGTATGTGTGTGTGTGTGTGTGTGTCTGAATGTAAATGGTGTTTTATTGGTGCTTTAGAGAAAACTGATGTATTGTGAATAATTAGATTAAATTGAATTCTTCACTCTGTTGTATTTAATTCCATGAAATCATAATTGGACATGTTTCACCAAATGCCTGTTGAGTATTTATTAACCCAAGAGCAAAGAAGGTGGAACTACAGAAATACACGTTCCACCTTCAAACATGTTACGTGTCCATTTGAGTGTTGGGGATGTTTTAAAATAACATGTCATGTTGATGACAGCATTATCATTGTAGTTTTGTGTTGCAGTTACACAACGTCACTGCACTTATGGGAAGGGAGAGGCGACATTACTGTAAAATACAAGAAGTAATGTAGCTGTACTCGTCACTTCCAAAGGTAATCTTACTACGTAATGCACATTACTTTTAATGTGTTACCCCCAGCACAAGGCCATCAGCCTAAATAGCACCACCTAGTGGCTAGAAAAGGAAATGAACTGGGCTGCACGCGGACAGTCCGCGTCGTTACTAGCGCAATCAACGCAGGTGCATTTGACTGTGTTTAAACAGGATCACAAAGCATGCCGCATGTAGTTTGTCAGTGTCGTGGTGTGACTCTCACAGTGTAGCTCTGTGGTTGTAGCACTACACCGTAACGCCCCTGCAGGTCAGGTAAGGAGCTCCTGACGGACAGCTGACGGACAGCTCCACTCTGGCTAGAGATTGACCCACACAACACGCAGGTAACAGGCAATATGCATCGAAACATTTTTGTGCTCTCTCGCAAAACGTTGTGCGTTCCCATCTATATGCTAATATCTATCACTATGGCAACCTGTGCTTTTCGCTGTCCTGTTGCCATGGCTACCTACTGTCCTGCATAGCAACGTGCGGGATGAGAATTGGGCTGATGGATCCGCATGACCTCGCAGATAACACTCTTCAGGAAGGGCAGACTGGACCTGTCACTCAGAGCGGGAGGGGGGGGGGGGGGGGGGGGGCGGTCCCGGTCCCTCCCCCTCCCCAAACACTCGTCCAGTTCAGCGTGAGCGCGCTCCTGTACCTGAGGGTGCTGCGGTAAGAATGCTATAATCCACAGTAGTGTGCCTCCGCCACCATCATCCTCCCCACCAATCTCTCACTGACACAATCTTTCAGTTTGTTCAGGTCAATCTAACGAAACAGTGTTTAAAACTTATTTAATGAATCACTCTAAATCCTCAGCCCTAATGTTCACTCAAAGCAAAAAGCACATATGTTCCCACAACATACAGTGGCCCCAGAGATGTAAGAATTTGCTCAGTTTTTGAACACTTTGTTCTCTTAACCTCGTGCGACCCCGCGTGCACATGCGTGGACGTTGTATTTTAGCTTTGTTATTCGCAACGCATGATTTAATCGAGTAAACCCGACTGAATACTGTTCACAAGACTCTAGACTGTCATTTAAGTGTTAAACTTCTGCCGCACGAGTCACGTGACACAACAACATGATGTCGATTTCTGTGAAGCACTCCTGTGGATGCAGCGCCAACAAAAGTGCCTCTGGTAAGAAACCTCTTTATGTTTTTTCATTATAACCTGTTTGGTTGTAAAGACGAGATTCTCTAGTTTCGTTTGATATGCTGCTTTAATAAATCCGTTCATTTTTTGAGCTTCAGTGCGCTGATAAACATGACGTCCACATACGTGTACACTGGCACTACATTTCCTTAATAGTATAAAAACATGTTATTTAAAATAACATTCAACTCTATCACATCTGTTGGTCATTTCACTTCATTTTAATGTACATTTAGTTATATTTTATTGTCTTATCACTGCACAATTCTGAGACCAGTGCAGACAGACAGCACACTGGAGGTTAAGTCATGCACTAAATAGGGAGCAAGGGAGCATCCTATTGCTCTCCTATAACTGTTCTGAGACCAGTGCAGACAGACAGCACACTGGAGGTTAAGTCATGCACTAACTAGGGAGCAAGGGAGCATCCTATAGCTCTCCTATAACTGTTCTGAGACCAGTGCAGACAGACAGCACACTGGAGGTTAAGTCATGCACAAAATAGGGAGCAAGGGAGCATCCTATTGCTCTCCTATAACTGTTCTGAGACCAGTGCAGACAGACAGCACACTGGAGGTTAAGTCATGCACTAAATAGGGAGCAAGGGAGCATCCTATAGCTCTCCTATAACTGTTCTGAGACCAGTGCAGACAGACAGCACACTGGAGGTTAAGTCATGCACTAAATAGGGAGCAAGGGAGCATCCTATAGCTCTCCTATAACTGTTCTGAGACCAGTGCAGACAGACAGCACACTGGAGGTTAAGTCATGCACTAAATAGGGAGCAAGGGAGCATCCTATATCTCTCTATGCAGTTAAGTGCGTTCACTCCTAAAATCTGATCAAAAGTTCAGTTTCAGGCTGCAGATGATGTTTGGATCAACATGTTTGACACACATGGGACGATGATCATCAGTACATAGATTCACCATTTATAATGGATCATTTTATTTGAACATGATTGACAGTGATTGGATGATGCTGGACGTTACTGTGAATCTGAATTAATTATGATCATTTATTATGTTATGTCTGTAACGACTCATAAACATGAATGATCAACACTCCTAGACACATCATAAACAATATGATTTAAAAAATCTGAGTTTCTATAGTTTGGTTTTATTTAAATGTTCTCAACTTAGTCCCGCTGTCCACATATGTGGACATACATTTTTATTTATTTATTGCATTTTTCTCAGGTGCTACTAATTAAAAAATTAATAAGGGGAATTTATAATGCTTTCTTTTTTATATATATATATATACTTAATCATACTAAATTTACACGTTAAATTGACAGCCCTAATATTTACACTAATCAGAAAGTGATGATGAATATACAGTGGCCCTAGAAATATTAGTATTTGTTCAGTATTTGAGATCCAAGTGTGGAGGAATGCAACAGCGAATGTGGTCAGGGGGCATGATCAGCGTTCCCATGGTGATTCCGTGAGCAGCTCCTGAAACACATGAAGAGAACGTAAACACAAATGGAACAAACCGGCGAACTCACCAAGACAGTAAAATACCCACCCCACCCACCACCCCCAGGGACGCCTCTTGGCATTCCCAGAAGAGTTCCCATGCCGAAGATGGAGCTAATCGATGAGGGCACGGTCCAGTCTGTCCCAAGCCAGGACCCAGCATATCTTCTCAGGCCCATAACCCTCACAGTCCCCTCTGCCCCTGCGTCTGACATCGAGCAACTGCTTCACGGAATAAGCCGGAGCGCCCTCCACTAGGCGAGGCGAGGTGGGACGGGTGTGGAGGGATTTGGACCCCCAGATTAGGAGAGGGGAGTCTGAGTGGGATGTCTTTAGAAGACAACCAGACCTTATGCACGCCTACGCCAGTTTGGCTATCTGCCATGTGCGATGGCAATCATCACTTCTGCATTTCTGTTACTTAAAATAACAAAATTAGTCCTCGAAATATTCACGTTGTAAAGTAGCGCCCCCTAGAGGTCATGTGGTATAAATATTAATATGAATATAAAAGTCCTTCAGATAGCACATAAATGGACATGTCATATATCAAATGAAAGCTCTCATTCTCATGAATGTGACTGTACAGATTATTATGTTGCACTAATACCACAGTTCAAAAGATTTTCAAATTAATCACAAAGTGAAATATGATTTCTGTTAGTCATCAAATACATACAAATCAAATACAAATAAAAACAAATGTCTCATATATGCACCGATCACCGCTGCTGTAAGTCTCAAATAGCTTAAAATGTTATATATACTTTATCCTTAGGCCGTTCTCTAAATAATGAGACATTGTTTACTCATGTGTCAGATTGTTTGTGTGAATAATCCAATGTTATATCTTAGACGTCCACAACAAAATATGCAGTCCCACAGGAAAAGCATGCAAATCAGATCATCAGAAATGTATGTTATCGACTATTGACAAAGGGGAGGATATCAGCTTTCTAATGACCCCTAGATTGAGCTTGTAGTCCACTCAGAGGCCGAGATATTCAATGTAATAATGAGGGTGGCAGCCCAAAAAATGAGTTTAAAGGGTTAATGCACGTTTTCTGAGGAAAGGCAAATATAAATGATGATTAAAATGCCATGGATACATTTTTATTGAATAATCAAATTCTTAATCAAATTCTTTATTTTGGTCACACATTATACACACAGTTATTTGCATATATACAGTGAAATTTATTAGTTTTCGCATACCAGAGGTCAGAGGTCAGGATCGGCCTTGATACGGCGCCCCTGGAGCAGATAGGGTTAAGGGTTATCTTGGTGGTGCTGGGGCTTGAACCCCCAACCTTCTGGTCAGTAACCCAAAGCCTCAACCACTGAGCCACCGTCATAGTGGCAGAGATACAAAAAATGCCCATAATGCATAATAATTCATTTTTACACCTTTAGTTTTGCTCCAAAGTCACAGCTGAAACGGTCATTTTAAACTTCACAGTTAATATTGATCATGACGTTTAATATTTTGCCTTTCATCATCATTTATGCATTTCTTAACCAGTAAAATTTGATCCAAATCAATATTTTGTGCCTGGGACCTCCAGAATGACGCCAATATTACTGAACCTGATCAAGTATAACCTGTGTGCTCCGGTACTCACAGTCTTGGGCCGTCCAGACGCACTTCGCTCACCACCAGCGTGAAGAACGGACCCAAATATAGGCTGAACAGAGAGCTGTACCTGTCCGCCAGGTGAGGGGGCAGAGCAGACTCCCCAGCACAGCCACTTTATATATAAACAATAAAAATCAACATACAGGTTTCAGGATGCCTTACGTCACAAAATATAATTTGGCAAAGGTCATTTCTGGCATTTGCATACTCTCCACAATCATTAATCCAACTAAATCTTGCTCTGTCTCAGACCGGCCTTGAGTTCTCCAACGTTTGGTGTCAGTATGACCTTGAATGTGTGTAAAGACGGTGATGAAAAAGACATCGTCATTCAATATAATGACATGACACATATAATATACAAACTTATATATACAGTATTAAAACAGAATCTTGGAATTAAACGTCCAATTAAAGAACGTTCTACGTGAGATCTCAAATGAATCTTCACAAAGCGTTTCAGGATCTGGACTGTATTTCATTGAACAGATGTACTGACTCACTCACATGTCATATATTCAAATCATTACTGTGCATATATAAATCAATCACAATAACAGACTGGACTCATAACAAGACTACTTTGACTTTAGCCAGTCAGTAATCACCTAGCAACCACCCAGAACACTATATCAACTGCATAGCAACGACTCTGAACATCACATCATCTTAATAGCAACTATCCTGAACACCCAAGCAACAACATAGCAACTAGTCTGTTCACTCTAACAGCCACATAACTACTACTCAGAACACCCTAGCAACCACTCAGAACACCCTAGCAACCACATAGCAACTACTGTAATCATCCTGGCATCAAATGACAACTACTCTAAACAACCTAGCAACCACGTAGTAACTACTCAGCACACCCTAGCAACCACATAGTAACTACTTAGAATACCCTATACCCTAGCAACTGCATAACAGCTTACCTGAACACCCTAGCAACAACATAGCAACTACTCAGAACACCGTAGCAACCACTCAGAACACCCTAGCAACCACATAGCAACTACTGTAATCATCCTGGCAACCAAATAACAACTACTCAGAACACCCTAGCAACCACATAGCAACTACTCTGAACACCCTAGCAACCACATAGCAACTATTCTGAACACCCTAGCAACAACATAGCAACTACTGTAATCATCCTGGCAACCAAATAACAACTACTCTGAACAACCTAGCAACCACGTAGTAACTACTCAGCACACCCTAGCAACCACATAGTAACTACTTTGTTCACCCCACCAACCACATAGCAACTACTTAGAATACCCTATACCCTAGCAACTGCATAACAGCTTACCTGAACACCCTAGCAACAACATAGCAACTACTCAGAACACCCTAGCAACCACATAGCAACTACTGTAATCATCCTGGCAACCAAATAACAACTACTCTGAACAACCTAGCAACCACGTAGTAACTACTCAGCACACCCAAGTAACCGCATAGCAACTGCTCAGAAAGCTCTAGCAACCAAATAAGAACTACTCAGAACACCCTAGCAACCACATAGCAACTACCCTGAACACCTTAGCAACCACCTAGTAATGACTCAGAAAACCCTATCAATCACCCAGAACACCCTGCAA
Organism: Moxostoma hubbsi; assembly: GCA_032164185.1. Taxonomy (NCBI): domain Eukaryota; kingdom Metazoa; phylum Chordata; class Actinopteri; order Cypriniformes; family Catostomidae; genus Moxostoma; species Moxostoma hubbsi. The sequence goes on along the minus strand of JAVLUX010000020.1, from coordinate 42,087,498 downwards.
CAATGCCGGAGTACTGTGGCAGTGATTTTGCACCACTGATATGTTCTTCATAAAATAAATCTTTGGTTTTTAGTCTTAAAGTGTGTTCATTTGAGTTTCTGTTCTCTCAGCAGTGTCACAGACGTGCAGAGTCTTGACGCAGAATCATTATTGCCTTTCAAGGCATTCATGTCAACCTCACTTAGTCAGTCAAGGACACAAACTCCCACATTCACACAGACATTTGAAAGAATGCAAGTTTGTGCTATAATTATATTGACGTTTGTGAGGCTGTGCCGCTCCTGTGTGGGTGAATGTCTGCTGCAGTTTCCATCTTAACACCCCGCACTGATCCAGGATCAGCTCATTATCTGTCATTTTCATTAGCCTGACAAGAGGATAATGGCTCTGGAGGAGGTTAGGAGAACAGTTGGGAATAAACGCAAGACTAACTTTGATATTGGCTGTTATTTAGGCCTTATGTAGTTTCATAAGACTTTTTCAGTCAATGTAGGTCAATTCATTTTCAGAACACCTTAGAAACGACCTTGCAAAGCCCTAGCAACCACCCAGAACACCATAGCAAACGCATACTTACGGGATAAATCCACTCAGAACATCTGAGCAGCGACATAGCAACGGCCTAGCGACCACCCACAACAACGATCATGGAGGCGGGAAGTTTAGCGCGGGAAAACGTCACTCTCACATGCGCTTCGGAATGACAGTCCAAATCATGCATGGCGTGTTAGTTCTCTTGTATGTTAATATATAAGATGATTATTAGTTGAACTGTATCTCGAGGGCTTCCCGTTCCTCAGCTGTGAAGTGTGACGCCTCAAGCAGAGCTCGCGCGCCGGTATGTCTGCAGCTCCACGTGGGCGCGTGCGTGTATTTTTGGAGGTGCGGGGAAGCCTCGTGTTTGACAGCTTGCTGTTAACGGGTTGCCCCGGAGCTCTCCCACGCCGTGAGGATCTGTAACGAGAGAAATGTCGCCCAAAAGCCGATGAATCACGTGTGCTGTCACAGGTGCCTTGCGGTTCTCCTTAATTCATAACCATTTTTGGGCTTAATTTCCGGAAACAGAAGTCGACCTGCTGTTCGCATTACACAATGTGTTTTAAGACACGGGTTTACAAACTTTTTGATGCAAAGCATTTAAAAACTAGACTATAGAGTTTCAGGATGGTATATTTCAGCTCTGTAGGTCCTTACAGTGCAACTGAATGGTGACCAGAACTTTGAAGCTCCAAGAAGCACATAAATGCAGCATAAAAGTAATCCATGAGACTCTTCAGAAGTGATATATATATATATATATATATATATATATATATATATATATGAAAATATTTAAGTTTTTTTTAACTATAAATTCTCCTCCCTTCCCAGTAGGTGGCGATGTGCACAAATAATGCAAATCGACAAAAACAAGAGAAGAAGAATTTGAAAGTGAAAGTGGAGATTTATAGTAAAGGACTTAAACATTGATCTGTTTCTCCCCCACACCTATCATATCACTTCTGAAAACTTGGATTAAACCACTGGAGTCACATGGATTACTCTTATGCTGCCTTTATGTGCTTCTTGGAGCTTCAAAATTCTGGTCACCATTCACTTGCATTATATGGACCTACAGAGCTGAAATATTCTTCTAAATATCTTAATTTGTGTTCTGCAAAAACAGAAAGTCACATCTGGGATGACATGAGGGTGAGTGAATGGTGAGAGAATTTTCAGCAGGCTGGCACAATTTAGGGCACCTTTCACCCATCACGATCCAGAGGTGGGGTGGCAGGATTTGGGGCACCTCTCTCCCATTGAGATTTGCGAGCTCTGTGCAGGGGCGATTGACCAAGTACCCTGTCGTGCCACCCCAGAGAACATTATTTCCCTTGGCGCCTGCCTATATCGCCAATGCCAAGATCCGCTACTGTGTGGTGTATGGCATGAGCTGAATTATCTGTCATTCAATAATCTATTATTATTTAAAAAAATGCACTGCAACAATTTCCTTTAAAAATATGTTTCATATTTAAAGTCATGTTAATGTGATGTCCAGTTATGTAACGAGACACTCAACGCATGGGCGACAAGCTTTACGTTACACACAATGAAGAGGACCTGATTGAGAAGCCTAATCAATCTACAGTTGATTTAAGCTCGATTTGAACATGGCATTGGGTGATTTTGGAAGTATTGCATAAGACGTGCATTACACGCGCGCGCCTGTCGTCGCTGTCCGTGGTGCTGAACCGCAGTCCAGCGCCTCACTGCAGAAACTACTGATCTAGGATCATTTTCTGCCTACAAAACATCAGCCCGTGCCAGTGTGAAAGCGACACAGCGTTGACCCAGATCAGCCGTTACGGGCACATCATTGCGACAGATTGGGGCACACGCAACGCATCGTTATTCGTTACAGATGTCCGTTATATCGGCGTTGCGTGTGTCTCTCGTTCATCTCATCTCCAGACCTCATCAGATCATGTGTCAGAAGTCACGGAGGGCTCCTCTAGTTTGGCATTTCCACCGCGAGCACAATGGCCGGCTCCGTTTTCCGCAATGGTCTTCAGGAAAGTCGCCGCTACGTCACGCCCCTCTGCCCATTTTTGGAGGGTCGCCCCGTCACATCCCTTGCCCATATCTGGGCACGAGCCGTCCAGAGTCAGCACACGGCGGGGAATCCTCCAGTCGACGTAGATGAGCGGTGGGCGGAGCTCCGGTCGAGCCGAACAGTATAAAAGGGGGGCGAGGAATTCCAGTAAACGAATCGACGGAGACCAGAAACTGGACGCTAAAGAAGCTCTGCTCACCGGGAGACAAGACAAGGGAATCCCAAAGCATTACCGAGCCATCCAGAAACAATCCCAAACATATTTCGTGTGGATTTTCGGTACATATATATCGTATTGCATCATGCTGAACACGGTGGACTTCAGCGCGCTGGATTTCCTCTGCGCCCAAACCCAGAGTCTCGAGACACAATCCAGCCCTCAGATTCAACCGGATGCTGGTGAGTACCGGTGTGTGTTGACTAAAGTCCATTTCATCTTAAATGTGCTATTTCCCCAATTGCATTTGCACCAAAAACACCAAGACTCTCATGTTCGGTTCACTTACTGTATAATCGAACTCCTCATGCAACGATCATTTAGATGCATTTAAATCGCGTTAGACTGCATGCAATGCAACTGAGAATGGGAAAATCCAATTTTGGGGTGCACTAATGTCTAATGTCTTAGATGGATACAGCCCATAAACAGTGAGAACGCTTATGTGACGTCATCTCTCTCTTTCTCTTCCTCTCGCAGCTCGCGGACTGTTGAAGCCCAAAGTGGAGCCGCTGGATGCCGGTTTCCCCGAGTGCTCCAGTGACGGCTTCCCGCCGTCTCCACCGACCTACACCGGCAGTTTCTACACCGAGACCGGCCCTTGTAGCGCGGACGCACTGCTCAGCCTCCTCGCCGAAATCGTCGGCATCTCCACGGCTCCCATTTCCGAGCTGAGCGCCCAAAACTTCTCCGGAAACTCTCGCGGCAACGCGTTGTCACGCCAGGAGTCGTTGCTATCCACGGGGAGCTCGTTGGGTTCCCCGGAACCGTACTGCAACGACTCGTCGGATGAATATATGGACGGGTTGAGTGTCCAACAGTCGTTCCCGGTGACCGTCAAGAGTGAGTTCGGTGGCAGTTGCCATGGCTGCGATCTTTTCGACGGGTTCGGCACTCCAGATTCACTCCCTCACGAGCCCTCGGACTTGGATGACATCATTGACTTGCTCTCTCCATTGGGTCCCGAGACGGACTCCGTTTTGGACACGTGGATCAAGCAAGAGCCGTTGGATCTGAACTACTCAAGCAACTTCACTAACTTCCAGCTTCCCGTCTCGACGCCCAGCGCGTTCGGACTCGGCTGCGCGTTGGACTCTCTTGTAGTAAAGAGCAAAGCGCGATCCAGGAAGGGCGCGGCCCGCGAGAAGCCCTTCATCTGCCCGATGGAGAACTGCGACCGCCGCTTCTCCCGTTCCGACGAGCTCAACCGTCACGTCCGCATCCACACCGGCCACAAGCCCTTCCAGTGCCGCGTCTGCCTGCGCTGCTTCAGCCGCAGCGACCACCTCACCACGCACATGCGCACGCACACCGGAGAGAAGCCGTTCTCCTGCGACGTGTGCGGGCGCCGCTTCGCACGCAGCGACGAGAGGAAGCGGCACGGGCGCGTGCATCTCAAACAGCGCGAGAGGATGCAGCAGAAGACGGAGCTACTGGCTGCACGCGCGTTTTCGCTTCCAGGACATGTGTGAGCTCCAGGGCCAGTGACAGTGTTCCCGTTTTTCCCCCCCACTCTGGGAAGTTTATGGCTCAAGGAGAGGCGCAGTTGATGTGCGCGAGCAGCTCAGCGCTCGAGACACTGGAAGAGACACAGTCTTGAACGGGACTGAACTGGCGCGAGCACCACACTTGTGTCGATGTGTGTCGTGACGAGCGACTCTAAGTGAATGACATCGATTGCCTGGAGAAGCCAGACACGCGTGCAGCACTTGGACATAACCTCAACATGTTATTTGTCACCACAGTTGCGAGAAGTGACATTGATCACGAGGACCTCGGATGATGTTGTGACATACCTTGCATGTCTTGTGCATTAGTTTGACACTTTCTACACCACGCTGGCATGCGCAATGTGATCGTTGTATTTTGATACACCACTTTATAAGTCACGAGAAGAGCTCTATAGATTTGTACATGAATGATTGTCATTTTGTATTCGTCGATTTCCTGAAAGAGCGCGCGAGATCTCTCTATAGTGATTGTGTTCCACTGTTGTCTGGTTGGTTCTTGGGAACCGGAAGCAGAATATTCAACATCGCAGTTGAGTTGCAGTAGCACACATGATGTGCAGTTATATTATTGTCTATTTGCCTTTGAAAACTGTTCTTGTGCAATGAGATGCTGTTAAATGCCTTGTGGATATTCTGAGACTGTTGAATGTTTCAAATAAAACTTTATTTATTGACAATATTTTGGGTCTTTACTTGTTCAGGCGGATATTCCTATAATAATAATAATATAATAATAATAATAATAATAAGTTAGCAGAACTCACAACAATGGAGGCAATCAGTAACATACATTTTTTAAGTTTCAGATTTAGATTTTGCTCTGAACTTGAAATATTCAGTAAGCTCATACATTTAACTGCACTTCATTTTAAATTGAACTCTTTGAAGTTGGGGGAATTTAATGAACAGTTTAAGATCGGATGGCTTGAGCAACACAAAATAAGCTTGATTTCACTTTCTAGTGCTTGATGCATGCGCAGAGCCCTAGATGGCGCTATAGGAAGTAATCAAGCTTGAAATCCTGAACATAGTCAAAAAAGCAGTTACTCTCACCCAAAACCGATTGGATCCGTTCAGAAGACATTGGTGAAATCACTGGGGTCTTATGGATTACTCTTATGCTGCATTTATGTGCTTTTTGGAGCTTTAAAGGTCTGGTCACTATTCGCTTACATTGAATTGACCTATATAACAGCAATATTCTAATGAAAACCTTTTTTTGTTTCTATTCTGCATAATTTTTTTTTAAGTCACACACACATCTTGGATCAAACGAGGGTGAGAAAATTAAAAGTTCTTGCCGCATTCAAGTCAAATCAGAATGATCACATTTATGGGACATATTCAATAAGCAACCACCCAGAATACCCTGGCAACTGCATAGCAATGTGCTGAAACACAGTTAAAACAACTTAACAACAGCATAGCAACAACCTGACAACCAGCTACAACACCATGTAAACTGCAGAGCAATGTGCTGAAACACAGTTAAAACAACAGCATAGCAACAACCTGACAACCAGCTAGAACACCCTCTAAACTGCCTAGCAATGTTCTGAAACAGTTAAAACAACTAAACAACAGCATAGCAACAACCTGATAACCAGCTAGAACACCATGTAAACTGCATAGCAATGTGCTGAAACAGTTAAAACAACTAAACAACAGCATAGCAACAACCTGACAACCAGCTAGAACACCATGTAAACTGCATAGCAATGTGCTGAAACAGTTAAAACAACTAAACAACAGCATAGCAACAACCTGACAACCAGCTAGAACACCATGTAAACTGCATAGCAATGTTCTGAAACAGTTAAAACAACTAAACAACAGCATAGCAACAACCTGACAACCAGCTAGAACACCATGTAAACTGCATAGCAATGTGCTGAAACAGTTGAAACAACTAAACAACAGCATAGCAACAACCTGTCAACCAGCTAGAACACCATTTCAACTGTATAGCAATGTGCTGAAACAGTTAAAACAACTAAACAACAGCATAGCAACAACCTGACAACCAGCTAGAACACCATGTAAACTGCATAGCAATGTTCTGAAACAGTTAAAACAACTAAACAACAGCATAGCAACAACCTGACAACCAGCTAGAACACCATGTAAACTGCATAGCAATGTGCTGAAACAGTTGAAACAACTAAACAACAGCATAGCAACAACCTGTCAACCAGCTAGAACACCATGTCAACTGTATAGCAATGTGTTGAAACACATTTAAAACACCTTACCAGCATAGCAACAACCTGACAATCAGCTAGAACACCCTGTAAACTGCATAGTAATGTGCTGAAACAGTTAAAACAACTAAACAACAGCATAGCAACAACCTGACAACCAGCTAGAACACCATGTTAACTGCATAGCAATGCGCTGAAACAGTTAAAACAACTAAACAACAGCATAGCAACAACCTGGCAACCAGCTAGAACACCCTGTAAACTGCATAGCAATGTGCTGAAACAGTTAAAACAACTAAACAACAGCATAGCAACAACCTGACAACCAGCTAGAACACCCTGTAAACTGCCTAGCAATGTTCTGAAACAGTTAAAACAACTAAACAACAGCATAGCACCAACCTGACAACCAGCTAGAACACCATGTAAACTGCATAGCAATGTGCTGAAACAGTTAAAACAACTAAACAACAGCATAGCAACAACCTGACAACCAGCTAGAACACCATGTAAACTGCATAGCAATGTGCTGAAACAGTTAAAACAACAGCATAGCAACAACCTGTCAACCAGCTAGAACACCATGTCAACTGTATAGCAATGTGTTGAAACACATTTAAAACACCTTACCAGCATAGCAACAACCTGACAATCAGCTAGAACACCCTGTAAACTGCATAGTAATGTGCTGAAACAGTTAAAACAACTAAACAACAGCATAGCAACAACCTGGCAACCAGCTAGAACACCCTGTAAACTGCATAGTAATGTGCTGAAACAGTTAAAACAACTAAACAACAGCATAGCAACAACCTGACAACCAGCTAGAACACCCTGTAAACTGCATAGCAATGCGCTGAAACACTTAAAACAACTAAACAACAGCATAGCAACAACCTGACAACCAGCTAGAACACCATGTTAACAGCATAGCAATGTGCTGAAACAGTTAAAACAACTAAACAACAGCATAGCAACAACCTGACAACCAGCCAGAACACCCTGTAAACTGCATAGTAATGTGCTGAAACAGTTAAAACAACTAAACAACAGCATAGCAACAACCTGACAACCAGCTAGAACACCCTGTAAACTGTATAGCAATGTGCTGAAACAGTTAAAACAACTAAACAACAGCATAGCAACAACCTGACAACCAGCCAGAACACCCTGTAAACTGCATAGTAACGTGCTGAAACAGTTAAAACAACTAAATAATAGCATAGCAACAACCTGACAACCAGCTAGAACACCCTGTAAGCTGCATAGTAATGTGCTGAAACAGTTAAAACAACTAAACAACAGCATAGCAACAACCTGACAACCAGCTAGAACACCCTGTAAACTGTATAGCAATGTGCTGAAACAGTTAAAACAACTAAACAACAGCATAGCAACAACCTGACAACCAGCCAGAACACCCTGTAAACTGCATAGTAACGTGCTGAAACAGTTAAAACAACTAAATAATAGCATAGCAACAACCTGACAACCAGCTAGAACACCCTGTAAGCTGCATAGTAATGTGCTGAAACAGTTAAAACAACTAAACAACAGCATAGCAACAACCTGACAACCAGCTAGAACACCCTGTAAACTGTATAGCAATGTGCTGAAACAGTTAAAACAACTAAACAACAGCATAGCAACAACCTGACAACCAGCTAGAACACCCTGTGTGTTGGAGATTATTAATTTTACATCATATATTATTTTGTATTTGTCAGTTTGTGGCCCAGTCGCTTTAGTAACCGATGCTTGCAGATGATTGGCCGATGCTGGCTGAACTTGTGTCGGGTGGGTGTGGGCGGGGCTGGGTGCAGAATTCAGGGATTGGCCTCTTTGGGTGAGTGACAGACACATTTTGCTATCATTAATTTTCCTGACAAATAACCACCAAACATCCAATTGAATAGACATGTTTTAATTGTGAGGTGATACATTTGCATTACATAACCAACTACTTTTACAAGCTTGTTGAAGTGTGATTAACCCCTTAAACTCTATGCCGGCGGGTCAAAAGGGGGCGGTATATCGCGAAAAAAGTAGGGAAAGGTCAGTTTGTTGCAAACCAGAATGTAAAAGGATATTATGATATCTTTAAGACTTCTGGAGTTATAGACACTCAAACATTGGAAAAATGACACAAAAATGCGCTTTTTCCCCCATATTTGGGCTCATGCCATTGACACATAATGCAAGAAGAGGTGCTGAAGTCAACTGCTTTTAGAAATAGATCTACTTATCTCTGTGTAAAAATACAATCATGATGCTGACACCTTTCCAAGGGTGTTTTTATGACCTGTAGTTTTGCTCAAATTCATAGGCGAAAATTGTCATTTTGACCCGCCGCTACAAAATAATGGATTACTCAATAAAAACTGATCTGTGGTATTTAATATTTTGGCTTTCATTATAATTGATGTATTTCTTTCACTAGTTAAAAAGTTATTGGACCTCTTGTTGAGTTATTATTACATTAACTGTTCTGTCTTTAATTGTCTCAGGCCTGTTTGATGTTCTGCACATGAAGGTGGATAAACCCTGAACATCCAATCAGTGTCTGATCATGACTGTGACAATCTGATGCATACACAAACATAAAAATGAAAATGAAAAAATCAGTATAGTCTGATCTGAGGCCTGTATTCAGATGTGTACTACTGAAGCGTGACTTCACAGGAGAGTTTATATCCTCTCTATCATTGTTTTACAGTTCCTTTAGAAGTTAAACAGCTATAAATAAATCTCACGTGTCGAGTTTGATCAAATATGATTCAGAAACTTCTTCTTTTCTCCTCCAGTTTTGTTGCGTTTATCAGACGGCATTAAGACCCCGCGGGAGCATCCGAGGCGCGTCCCCGCTTCAGCGCGCGCACAATGAGGCGGAGGAAAGGGGCTGCGCGTTCCCGTTAGCGGATACGCTGCCGGTTACAGCGCGGCGCGCTCCTAAACCCCGCACGCGTTTCAGGGTGGATCGGGGTGTTTTTTGTGCTGCCTCAATGCAATTCCTGATTTGACAAGGATTTCCCGTTTATCCGGAATTGTGACGCGTGAAACAACAGTTGGCGTCCGGATTGAGTGACGTTGACACACAAGACTCATTTATTTCTCTCTTAATTCATTGGCATCGTCTGGAAGATTTTCCCAGTTTCTGTTTAAATTCTTCATTCTACAGAATAATCGCCGGAACGCAACGCTTTTTGTGTTCATGTAAATTATGCTGGCGTGCGTAATCTACCCGGTAAACGCGCAGCGGAGATAGCGTCGCGTCCGCTCTGGTTGATGACAATAGCGGATTTTACAGATCAGAATAAAAGAACGCGTGAGCTCGATTTCCGGTTTGGGGAAAAATGTCTCTCAGTAGAAGTATCGAGCTCGAGCACTTTGACGAACGCGACAAGGCGCACCGCTCTAAACGCGCGTTGGGCGGTTCGGGATCGCAGCAGGGTTCCCGCGCGAGCAGTCTGGTACCGAGTCCCGCGCACAGCGCCAACTGCAGCCTCTACCGGACGCGGACGCTTCAAGCGCTCAGCTCCGAGAAACGCGCGAAGAAGGTGCGCTTCTACCGGAATGGAGACCGGTATTTCAAGGGGCTTGTGTACGCGGTGTCAAACGACCGCTTCAGGTCACTGGAAGCGCTGCTGGCGGAGCTGACGCGCTCGCTCGCGGACAACCTGCACCTGCCGCAAGGTGTGCGCAACATCTACAGCGTGGACGGGTCGAAGAAGATCGCGAGCCTGGAGGAACTCGTGGAAGGTTTGATATGATCGGAAATATCATCTTATAATTCTGTCTCTCTCTATCTCTCTATCTGTTCATCCAACCTTCCATCCATCCATCCGTCATCCATCTACGTGTTCATCCATCCATCCATCCGTCATCCATCTATCTGTTCATCCATCCATCCATCCATCCGTCGGTCATCCATCTATCTGTTCATCCATCCATCCATCCATCCGTCCGTCCGTCATCCATCCATCATCCATCTATCTGTTCATCTGTTCATCCATCCATCCATCCGTCATCCATCTATCTGTTCATCCATCCATCCGTCATCCATCTATCTGTTCATCCATCCATCCGTCATCCATCTATCTGTTCATCCATCCATCCATCCATCCCTCATCCATCTATCTGTTCATCCATCCATCCGTCATTCATCTATCTGTTCATCCATCCATCCATCCGTCATCCATCTATCTGTTCATCCATCCATCCGTCATCCATCTATCTGTTCATCCATCTATCTGTTCATCCATCCATCCGTCATCCATCTATCTGTTCATCCATCCGTCATTCATCTATCTGTTCATCCATCCATCCATCCGTCATCCATCTATCTGTTCATCCATCCATCCATCCGTCATCCATCTATCTGTTCATCCATCCATCCATCATCCATCTATCTGTTCATCCATCTATCCGTCATCCATCTATCTGTTCATCCATCCATCCATCCGTCCATCCATCCATTCTTTCATCTATCCATCCATTTATCTATCTGTTCATCTATCCATCCATCTCTCTGTTTATCTATCCATCCATCTATCTGCTCATCTATCCATCCATCTATCTGTTCATCCATCTATCTGTTCATCTATCTATCTGTTCATCTATCCATCTATCTATCTGTTCATCCATCCATCCATCTATCTGTTCATCTATCCATCCATCTGTTCATCCATCCATCTATCCGTTCATCCATCCATCTATCCGTTCATCTATCCATCCATCCATCCGTCATCCATCTATCTGTTCATCCATCCATCTATCTTTTCATCCATCCATCCATCTATCTGTTCATCTGTTCATCCATCCATCTGTTCATCTATCATCCATCCATCCATCTGTTCATCTATCCATCCATCCATCCGTCATCCATCTATCAGTTCATCCATCCATCCATCTATCAGTTCATCCATCCATCTGTTCATCCATCCATCCATCATCCATCCATCCATCATCCATCTATCTGTTCATCCATCCATCCATCCATCTATCTGTTCATCCATCCATCCATCCATCTATCTGTTCATCCATCCAGCACCCATCTATCTGTTCATCCATCCATCCATCATTCCATCATCCATCTATCTGTTCATCCATCCATCCATCTATCTGTTCATCTGTTCATCCATCTATCTGTTCATCTATCATCCATCCATCCATCTGTTCATCTATCCATCCATCCATCCATCCGTCATCCATCTATCAGTTCATCCATCCATCCATCTATCAGTTCATCCATCCATCTGTTCATCCATCCATCCATCATCCATCTATCTGTTCATCCATCCATCCATCTATCTGTTCATCCATCCAGCACCCATCTATCCATTCATCCATCCATCCATCATTCCATCATCCATCCATCTATCCTTCCATCATCCATCCATCCATCATCCATCCTTCCATCATCCATCTATCTGTTCATCCATCCTTCCATCATCCATCCATCTGTTCATCCATCCATCCATCAATCTGTTCATCCATCCATCCGTCTATCCATCTATCTGTTCATCCATCCATCCATCCTCCCTTCCATCCATTAATCTATCTATCTGTCTGTCTGTCTGTCTATCTGTCTATCTATCTGTCTGTCTATATGTCTGTCTATCTATCTATATCTGTCTCTCTGTCTGTCTGTCTGTCTATCTGTATGTCTGTCTATCTATCTGTCTGTCTATCTATCTGTCTGTCTGTATATCTGTCTGTCTGTCTATCTATCTGTCTGTCTATCTATCTATCTGTCTGTCTGTATCTGTCTATCTATCTGTCTGTCTATCTGTCTGTCTGTCTGTATCTATCTGTCTGTCTGTCTGTATCTATCTGTCTATCTATCTGTCTGTTTATCTGTCTGTCTATCTATCTATCTGTCTGTCTGTCTGTCTGTCTGTTTATCTATCTATCTGTCTGTCTGTCTGTTTATCTATCTATCTGTCTGTCTGTCTGTCTGTTTATCTATCTATCTGTCTGTCTGTCTGTTTATCTATCTATCTGTCTGTCTGTTTATCTGTCTGTCTGTCTATCTGTCTGTCTATCTGTCTGTCTGTTTATCTATCTATCTGTCTGTCACACTTTTACACTAGATTCATTTAAGATGTTTACTCTCCATGCACAACGCTGTATTTTTATCTGCCCATTCTGATCATTTCAAAATGCCCAAGAATTATTTTGTATATTAAAATATATTGTCTAAAGCTCGTTACACAGGAGAATAATCTGTACGTGTAGACGTCTGCTAGTCACTTAAGATAAAAGCACCTGCTCAATGATTCATTAGTAATTAGTTCATTAACACGGTGAAAGACACAGTGCTGGTGTGTGCGGTCTCTCTTGATCATAATATAATCTCAACCCAACACACAGCGCTCAATTACCGCTTTACAAGAACAGCACGACACGATCAATAGCACAAACCTTTAATGCATTTGCATGGGCTGATGTTGGTGATCACTGATGTCAACTCAGGACAACCTCATGCACTGACCCGGGCATCGGTTTACTGCCCAAACATGGGATAATCTGGATTTTCTATGCTGAGGAAAGCTCTAATGCGTTGAAGTACGCTGGCATCTGCCTAATTTGGCTCGCTTATAGTGACACATTTGTGCCAAAATAACTGTTTCACTGGATTCACGGAAGGTTCTAAAACCACAGAATATAATTACGGTCATCCAAACGTTCTTCAGGTCCTTTACTGTCAATATATTCAGGAATATCTATATTTGCCATCCATCTTCAGCACCTTGGACAGCGTTCAGTCTCTATAATGGTGAATTAAAGACGTGCAGAATCACATCTAGACTCTAGATGAACTGACAATTACGACTTCCAGGAGTTCATGAGATTAGTTGAGCGGACGATGGCGTTATCCCGGATTATAGTATTAAAGGAGAGATAATGACAGATGCACGCATTCACACCTGGCATGTATTGATGTTGCTTTGACCCATGGGACCGTGTTGCCATGGTGAGCGGGGTCAGTCGGATACGTGACTTTGCAAAGAAACAAACCTGAAGCCAGCAGAAATTTCCCTGCATGCACAGATTTGACATTTACAATCTGAACGTGCACTTGCAGAGACGGCTCATGGGTGTTGAACGCTAGCTGGTTTCATTCTATCAGTAAAAGACGGGCTCTTGGGCACAGTAGGACCAGGAATGAGTTTTAAGTATGTAAACAGGATGTTGACTAATCCGCCATTTTCTCGTCTACCCCCGTAGGTGAGAGTTACGTGTGCGCCTCGAACGAGCCCTACAGAAAGGTGGACTACACAAAGAACATCAACCCTAACTGGGGTTCTAGGCAGGCGGGGGCGGGGCCTGTGGGAGGGGCAGGGCCTGTGGGCGGAGCCGTGCGTCAGGTGGCCCAGCACGTGGTAGGGGACGCAAGGGAGAGTAAAGAATTTATCAAACCCAAACTTGTGACGGTGATCCGGAGCGGCGTGAAGCCTCGGAAGGCCGTGAGAATTCTGCTGAATAAGAAAACGGCGCACTCGTTCGACCAGGTGCTCGCCGACATCACAGAGGCCATCAAACTGGACTCGGGTGTGGTGAAGAGACTCTACACACTGGACGGCAAACAGGTGTGTGTACATCCTAATGGTCGACCAATATGGCTGATTTTGAGATCTAGAGTTATTGATGAAGAAATACTGTGGGGTCCCAAAGTCTGAGATCTTTGGCCGGGTCTAAGAGGGGGCTAGGGGTGGCATTGCCCGCCAGAAACCTCTAAAGCTCTAAACATACAAGTGCCCCGCCAAAGAACGCATCCAAACCATATTAATAATCATTGATGTTTTTCCCATTTAAGTCTGAATATATACACAAAGTTTTGACTTTCTTATTCAAATAATCATGCTAATGTTCCAGTTCAACTTTTCACTCATTGTTATGCCGATAATATGATTTGTAATAAGATTTTTTATTAACCTTGTGCAGCGCCGCACACACTTGTGTGGACATTGTATTTTGGCTTCGCTCTATACAACGCATGATTTAAATTCATTAAAATTAAAGGGTTAAACTTTCAACATAAGGAGTCATGTGACTGAACAACATGGCGCTGACCACAGCGGAGTTTGTCTTTGAGAGAAACACCAACAAAACTACATCTGATAAGAAACCAAATTCACTTTTTACATTGAAACATTGAGAGTCTCTAGTTTCATCCGATATACACTATTGTGTATTATAACACAAGGTTTACATTTCAAATACTATTTTTACTGTGCATTAAGATAAATTATTTGCTTTCAGAGGCTTTATATGGAGTTATGATGAGAATAAGATGCATTTCAAACTGTTCTGAGACCAGTGCAGACAGACAGCACACTGGAGGTTAAGTCATGCACTAAATAGGGAGCAAGGGAGCATCCTATAGCTCTCCTATAACTGTTCTGAGACCAGTGCAGACAGACAGCACACTGGAGGTTAAGTCATGCACTAAATAGGGAGCAAGGGAGCATCCTATAGCTCTCCTATAACTGTCCTGAGACCAGTGCAGTCAGACAGCACACTGGAGGTTAACTCATGCACTAAATAGGGAGCAAGGGAGCATCCTATATCTCTCCTATAACTGTTCTGAGACCAGTGCAGACAGACGGCACACTGGAGGTTAAGTCATGCACTAAATAGGGAGCATCCTATAGCTCTCCTATAACTGTTCTGAGACCAGTGCAGACAGACAGCACACTGGAGGTTAAGTCACGCACTAAATAGGGAGCAAGGGAGCATCCTATAGCTCTCCTATAACTGTTCTGAGACCAGTGCAGACAGACAGCACACTGGAGGTTAAGTCATGCACTAAATAGGGAGCAAGGGAGCATCCTATAGCTCTCCTATAACTGTTCTGAGACCAGTGCAGACAGACAGCACACTGGAGGTTAAGTCATGCACTACATAGGGAGCAAGGGAGCATCCTATATCTCTCCTATAACTGTTCTGAGACCAGTGCAGACAGACAGCACGCTGGAGGTTAAGTCATGCACTAAATAGGGAGCAAGGGAGCATCCTATATCTCTCCTATAACTGTTCTGAGACCAGTGCAGACAGACAGCACACTGGAGGTTAAGTCATGCACTAAATAGGGAGCAAGGGAGCATCCTATAGCTCTCCTATAACTGTTCTGAGACCAGTGCAGACAGACGGCACACTGGAGGTTAAGTCATGCACTAAATAGGGAGCAAGGGAGCATCCTATAGCTCTCCTATAACTGTTCTGAGACCAGTGCAGTCAGACGGCACACTGGAGGTTAAGTCATGCACTAAATAGGGAGCAAGGGAGCATCCTATATCTCTCCTATAACTGTTCTGAGACCAGTGCAGACAGACAGCACACTGGAGGTTAAGTCATGCACTAAATAGGGAGCAAGGGAGCATCCTATAGCTCTCCTATAACTGTTCTGAGACCAGTGCAGACAGACGGCACACTGGAGGTTAAGTCATGCACTAAATAGGGAGCAAGGGAGCATCCTATATCTCTCCTATAACTGTTCTGAGACCAGTGCAGACAGACAGCACACTGGAGGTTAAGTCATGCACTAAATAGGGAGCAAGGGAGCATCCTATAGCTCTCCTATAACTGTTCTGAGACCAGTGCAGACAGACGGCACACTGGAGGTTAAGTCATGCACTAAATAGGGAGCAAGGGAGCATCCTATAGCTCTCCTATAACTGTTCTGAGACCAGTGCAGACAGACGGCACACTGGAGGTTAAGTCATGCACTAAATAGGGAGCAAGGGAGCATCCTATAGCTCTCCTATAACTGTTCTGAGACCAGTGCAGACAGACGGCACACTGGAGGTTAAGTCATGCACTAAATAGGGAGCAAGGGAGCATCCTATAGCTCTCCTATAACTGTTCTGAGACCAGTGCAGTCAGACGGCACACTGGAGGTTAAGTCATGCACTAAATAGGGAGCAAGGGAGCATCCTATATCTCTCCTATAACTGTTCTGAGACCAGTGCAGACAGACAGCACACTGGAGGTTAACTTTACACTTATAGAGTGTAATGTATTATAACTGTAGTTATTATTATTATGAGACGTTATAACTGATTATAAGGTGTATTATGAGACATTACTAGTTTATATTATAAATTATAAATATAGGCTTCATAGAAAGTGCTGCCAAAAGATACAAAGTCAACTAATAAGTTTACAAGTTAAATAATAAAGAAAATATTTTCAATATAATTTAATTATTTATTTTAATACAAAGAAGACATAAAGGAGATCTGTCTTTATAATGTTAAATATTTAAAATATATAATATTTTCTCCACTCAGAACAAATGGATCTTTATGCATGAAAATATAGAGCTACCTTAATATTTTATGTAAATAAAATATATTTAGAAGACAAATAAAACATTTAAAATGTGTTGTAAGAAATGTTTTTCATGGAAAGGAATGAACAAAAAAATGAAATATATGACTGAAATGAGTGTGTTGTCTCTGTGACGGCTCTAGACTCTGTAAACAACAAACAAAACTGTGACACTTTCCACCTGTCAATCATTTGACATGTTCTCATAGTGTTGCAGCTGCAGTGAATTATTGAGGCTTAATGACATTTTTATGGCGTGTAGTTCATAACAGTTGCCAGTAGAGGGCGCTATTTCACTGCTGTTGCTTTTATCAACCGTTTCTGCTCATGTCTGCCTCAATAAAGCTCATTTGGCATCTTTGGAGAGCGGGGTTATGGAAAGAGGGGGCGTGGCTAATCCAACAGCTCAGCTTCTGGAAATTCTAGAATGGCTGAAATCACTTACAGCACCTTTAAATGAGACTCTGAAGTGTTCTCTTGCCTCTCCGGATGTCACAGCGAGTCTGACTGATCAAATGGCTGAAGTCTCTAGAATGAGAGAAACGTGTACATTCTAGAACTTCCTTGTCACACATGGTTGTGTATCCCATAATTAGAGCAGCCAGTCTGGCTGCAGGCTGGTTGCCATGGTAACCCGC
>JAVLUX010000020.1:42042500-42060000 GCA_032164185.1 Moxostoma hubbsi | reverse complement strand
TGTCTATCTATCTATCTATCTATCTATCTGTCTGTCTATCTGTCCTAACTCTCTATCTGTCTGTCTGTCCGTCTATCCTAACTCTCTATCTGTCTGTCTATCTATCTGTCTGTCCTAACTCTATCTGTCTGTCTGTCTGTCCTAACTCTCTGTCTATCTATCTGTCTGTCCTAACTCTCTATCTGTCTGTCTGTCCTAACTCTCTGTCTGTCTGTATCTATCTGTCTGTCTCTCTGTCTATCTATCTATCTGTCTTTCTATCTATCTGTCTGTCTCTCTGTCTATCTATCTATCTGTCTATCTATCTATCTGTCTGTCGCTCCTAACTCTTTGTCTATCTCTCTATCTGTCTCTCTATCTATCTGTCTATCTATCTGTCTGTCTGTCTGTCTATCTATCTGTCTGTCTGTCGCTCCTAACTCTTTGTCTATCTCTCTGTCTATCTCTCTATCTATCTGTCTGTCTATCTGTCTGTCTGTCTGTCTATCTATCTGTCTAACTCTCTGTCTGTCCATCTTTTAAAAGTCTTTGTCAAGCCAACATTAAAGTTTGTCTTGTCAATCTTCATCTGATTGAGATGATAACTGGATTATACTCATTGAATTAGGTCATGTGACCACAAGTCATTTTTATTAGTATAGCGCTTTTTACAATACACAGATTCAAGCTGTAATATCTTCAGTCTTCTTTGAAAAACGCCTTAAAATGTTTTGTTTTCAGGCCCATACTGTTTCAAGTAGGCAGTGTACAGTACATATTGTCCAGTAATGTGGTCTCATGTTCTGGTCTGTCTGAAAGAGCCTCAACTAAACCAGCGACCTCAGCTATCACTGCACTGTGCCCTCCCCGTCTCTCTCTCTCTCTCTCTGTGTCTCTCTCTCTCTCTCTCCTTTATACCTGATCTCTCTCTCTCTCTGTATATATGCTGTTGATGTTGGTGTCTAGTCCATCATTAGTGTCTCATTACCGTCAGATTTGTGTCTTTCTGAATGCGTGAGAACGAGTGTGATTGTGACTGTAGCAGCCCACACAGGATCTACACCCACAGAAGTTCTGCAGATCCAAAAATGGCCTTTTTGTAACATATCTGACCCTGAATCAGTGCAGTAAATTTGATTAAAGTTCACAGATTGTGTTTGAGCTGTGTCAGTATTGAACAAATCAAACCTGAACTAGAGGTAGATCGATATATATATATAAATCTAAACTAGCCGCACACTTGCCACTTGATAGTTTCACATGCAAATGAGCTTTTGATTCGCCGCAAACGTTTACCTGAAGTTTGCGGCTCTTTGCCAGTAGTGGTGAACCTCCAGCAAACCTTTGGCAACAAATGGACAATTTGCCGCAAGTTTTGCATGTGAACATCATCAGTGGCGAATTTGCTGCAAATCTGCCATGAACTCTCGATTTTCGTAAGGGAATATGCCGTCTTGCTGTCTAATTCATTGGCGCGCTATTTGAGAACCGCAGAGTCTATCGGAAAGCTTTTGACCAATTTATGTCAAGAGTATCCCTAGATGGTGCACAACAAATTTAATGCGAATCGGCCTTATGGCCTAGGAGGAGTTCAAAAAGTAGACTTTCAATTAAATTCAAAATGGCGGAAAACAGGAAGTATCACCGGCCATGGAAAATTCATACAATATAGCATTTTTAAATCTCTATTAAAGAGATGGCTGACAACCAATATATGGCTAACTAATGAACATTTGGTATCAGTTGACTCCGCATGCCCCAATGCATCCCCAAGCAAAAGTTATAAGCAAAAATAGCCATTTTTTATATTTCCTGACCACTAGGTGGCGCTGTGCCGAAACTGTGCAGGTACCCTCAAGTCATAATGGCTATGACATTTACCAAGTTTCCAGTCAATACGCTAAAGCGTTGTGAAGATGGAGCCTCACGTCCATTTTGGCGTGCTTGACGTCAAATTCATTGAATCGTTATTCGAAAACAGTTTGATCTAACAAAAAGATTTTGATACTCTTGTGTCCGGACTGTCTCTAGATGATATGTGCCAAATTTCATGCAAATCGGACGGACGACCGAAGAGGAGTTAAAAAACTATTTTTGGGGGTGGGTGTGGGACTCTAAACGCCGTAAAATCGTAAAACGTCAAAATCCCCAATCGGTCGACCTCTAAACTGAACATCTGATCTTTGTAAATGTAGAACTGTGAGTCTGATGTGTGTAATAACATACACTGCAGAATAAATAAAGAAAAGTCCTTGTCTTAATCAGTATTTCTGCTTTGTTTTATACATTTTAAGTGTTAAATTTATGCTTCAAATAAAGAAAATAAACGTCATTCCAGACACATTCTGGGAAAACAATAAATATATATATTTACTGGCAAACCAGACAGAAATACTGATGTAGGCAATGATTTCCGCAGTGTAATATAGTGGTTTTTGTTTTTCTTGTGATATATCAAAATGTCGGCCTTTAATGAACGAGAATGTGTCCATTCATGAAATGCCTCCTTTTTTAGAATAATTGATCATACACTGAATTTCATCTGAAAAAATGTTGAAATCAATGGTATTAACTTTTGTACGGTGGCTGTTAAGGGGCAAAAGCTCCACGGATTTCATGTTTTGTTTTGTATTGCAACAATACATCATGAGTAGCTGGATGAACCCAGAAATATGAGACTGTGTCTTTTATTGCTCGTTTCGAACATTTATCATTGCATTAGCATCTCAACTCGTTAGCAGCAGCTAATTGACTAGATTTAAAGTCTGTTATTGTAACTGTCCAGTTTAATGTTGGTTAAAAATGTCAAAAACATACAAACATGTAAAGTTTACACGCGGGAGTCAGTACAGCTATGAGAAGTCACTAACACATCCAATAATCTTCCGAGGTTTCAGAAACCAACGAGTGTACGAGTGTTGACGGGTAAAATGCAGGAATGCACTTTCGGTTCATGTTCAGGGGTTCATCAGTATCTGAATGTAGTTTTTAGGGACGATGCCTCGTTTCCCGTCAAACTCTCCCAGAAACCACTCGTCATCCATGTCTTCCAGCTCACACACCACGTCTCCCGCCTGCACAAAGACACAAATATTTGACCGTTTTTGTCACACTTAGTGAAATAAAATACTTTGTAACTCTAATATTAAAATTAAAGGCTTAAAACTCGACCAAAATTACAAGTGTTTTGTATCATTGTAAATACACTTTTCAATTTTTTTTTTGATATACTGTACATTGATACATTCTCAAACTCTCCTAAGAAACTGGTGAAAAAAATCATAAATAATTAAGCCAAAAATGTACTTTTTTCCTCATCCCAATCATGTCGACTGTATCTGAGGAAAATGTTGTATTGATGCGACAAATCAATAAAAAGTTCCAACATTACAAATATAATTGATCATAGTGTCCAAAAACATCTCCAAACAAATAAAATATAATAATTGTACATAAGAACTAATTACACATGCAAACACAACAATGACTAAAGGTTTGCATAGCATGCAGACATGATTTTAGTCATGAGATTTCACAGAATGAGTTTCATTCTGTGTCATTTGAGTCATCATTGAGTCTGTGTCATGTATTTGGCGCCATCTCCTGGTGGTCATATGTAACATTGTGCTTCATGTGGATTATCTAATGATCTATACATCTGATTATCTTGTGTGTGGACTCGTTTGAAAGATAATCATCTCATTCAGTTTCATTCTGTGTCATTTGAGTCATCATTGAGTCTGTGTCATGTATTTGGCGCCATCTCCTGGTGGTCATATGTAACATTGTGCTTCATGTGGATTATCTAATGATCTATACATCTGATTATCTTGTGTGTGGACTCGTTTGAAAGATAATCATCTCATTCAGTTTCATTCTGTGTCATTTGAGTCATCATTGAGTCTGTGTCATGTATTTGGCGCCATCTCCTGGTGGTCATATGTAACATTGTGCTTCATGTGGATTATCTAATGATCTATACATCTGATTATCTTGTGTGTGGACTCGTTTGAAAGATAATCATCTCATTCAGTTTCATTCTGTGTCATTTGAGTCATCATTGAGTCTGTGTCATGTATTTGGCGCCATCTCCTGGTGGTCATATGTAACATTGTGCTTCATGTGGATTATCTAATGATCTGTACATCTGATTATCTTGTGTGTGGACTCGTTTGAAAGATAATCATCTCAATCAGTTTCATTCTGTGCCATTTGAGTCATCATTGAGATATCATTGTGGATTATCTAATGATCAATACATCTGATTATCTTGTGTGTGGACTCGATTGAAAGATAATCATCTCATTCAGTTTCATTCTGTGCCATTTGAGTCAACATTGAGATATCATTGTGGATTATCTAATGATCAATATATCTGATTATCTTGTGTGTGGACTCGTTTGAAAGATAATCATCTCTTCTAAATGACGATATGTGATATTTTATGTTCTGTTTATTATTCGTGAAGTTATAAGAGAAAATGCGGCATATAAGCAACACTAAACAATTGTCAAAGACATATATTTATCTGTTACTCGTTATATTTTCATCTGTAAGTAAAACAAATATTCTGGTTGTATTTTACTCTGAGATCTTTCCAACAACATATGACACATGAGTATTTGTTCAGTTTGATGGTTTTACTGATTGCAATAATATGTACAGTTTAATTTGTTTATATAAATGATAAAAACGTAAAACTTCTGATTTATCAGTAAATTTGAAAGCACTTGTTCAGTTTTGGTCATAATATCTACATGCATTATAAAGTAGCGCTTATAAACATTCAATCAACACCTATTTTGTGTTGGTCAAGACTGAAGTTATTAATATTTTGACAATCATATTTAATCTTCCGAGCTTAAAGGATTAATGAACTGAATTTCAGTGGATATCAAACACACCTTCAGACAGAGTTCATCCTCACATTCAGGGGAGAAATCATAAAGTGCCCGTCCTCTGTTCATCCGTCCTGCAGGGGGTGATAAAGAGACAAACTCACTCAAAACAATACACATGTTAACTATCATATAAATTGGAAATATTGTAATTACGAGTTCCAAGCACTTAAACAATCAAGCAAAGTAAAAGTTACCAGCAGGAGAACACCGAATTCATCATAATATTCGAGATTCCGACGTCGAAAACGGTGTGTTGACATGACATATGATGGAAAACAAGGATTTCCCTAAATTGTTTTCATTTCGCCCGATTAAATCAATAATATTAGCTCTCTGAAACACTCTATTCTGATTGGTCCGTCGCGCCACACAGTAGTCTGATATTCCTAAATAACTTTCCTAATGTCATACGTCAGCCTTTACAAATATGCCAATAAAGTAATTACATGTGCATTTATTTGCGAATCAGAGGTGTAATAAGCGGGATAATGAGCAGTCAGACGGTCATTATCACAATGTAAGCTGGGATTCAGCGGTTTCTGGAGACAAAATGATCAAATGTCCCCTCAAATCAATATTTCATGAGCATTGCATCACTTATCAGGAAAGTGGTCATGAGATAATGGATAATATACACACAGAGCTGGCCATTATCGCAAACATATACATTTTCTGTTCATGGTTTTAATACTTTGGCTAATCTAATCATGTTTTCCGCTATCATTAAAAGGAATATCGTTAGCATTTATGGCATAATGTTGATTACCACAAAAATGTATTTCGACTTAATGACTGATTTAGCATAAACTCACACTTCCAATGCAAGTCAATGGGGTTTAATCTGTAAACATTAAAATACTGTTTCACAAGTATAGACACAAGACATGAACAACATGTGTGTGAACATGATTTTACTTTTGTCATTAAATCACGCACTGACCACATCTGTGTGAAGATAGACACAATTTTACAACTTTGTTGCCATGACGACGTAATGTCCCTAATTTTACAACTTGGTTGCCATGACAACGTAATGTAGCCCTAATAGGATTATGATTTAAACATCTCTACAGCACAAAAAATGCACAAGTTTTATCAGAAGAATTAATGAAAAATGCTTTTATAAAATTATAAGCGTCACATTTCTGCCTTTAAACTTCCAAAAATTGTCCCCATTGACTTCCATTGTGAGTGTCTCACTGGAACGCACATTTGTGCTTTTGTTTAGAAGAGGAGGGACGAGTCGAAATAATGTTTAACATCGATTTATCATGTTGTAACACGATTAACCCTATAACGCTGGGATTGACGGCTCCTGTTTCAGTCTCGCTTCAATCTATGGGATGTAAGTTTCACAAAAAATGGTTTCAATGTTTATATCGATGTATTTAAAATGGTGACTTATATTGGGATAATAACAGCTGATTTTAATAAAGTAAAAGTGACAGTAATGATTATATTATTACTGATATTTTAAAATGAGTATTTGCTGAATAGAAGCAACTTGTGCTTGATTAAACTTTTGTACATTATTTTATTGAAATCCACGTATCAAATATGATTCAACGGTCTTTTGAGGACTATATCTCAGTCACCATTACATTACATTCATACACACCACAATACAAATCTGACAGACACATTTATGAGATATATTTAAAGTGTGAACTAATATTTCTGTATATTTTCATGTATGCGGCTCCGCCATTATAATGATCTCATTATTTTACATCACAAGCTATGATGATGATGTCATCGCAGTTCATGAGACCCAACGAAACCATATTTAAATGTCCCTTATTTACATGTCAATATAGTGTTTGATGCATTAAATACACATGATAAAATAACTGTATTCATATTGTATTTATAGAGCAAGAACAGGAAGTTGTCACGGTCAAACTCTCAAACATTTGGGATCTCTGAGAAGCCCAGAGTCCTCTGATAATACCCCCAAATTTACCCCTGTAGACAAACTTACATAACAAATGTCCCGCACGAAAATCAGGAGGATAATGACCTTTAAAGACTCATGGATCAAATATGACACATACAAATAACATGATGGTAATGGCAACCATACTGGCCATCATAAAAACAACCGTGTATCAACCATGTATCAACATCAACACATCATGCTAATGAATATTTACCAGGTGACTCCAAAGCGCTTTTCCTTTGGAACGCTTCAGCTTCCTCTTTCACCTCGATGAAATTGAGAGGGAAGATTCCTACTCGCCCATTCAGACTGCCCCGCCCCCACTCCTCATTTACATATTCCGCTACAGTGATGACATCACCCTCGTTGAACGTCAGTTCTCCCTCCTCGCCCTCAAATGCAAAGCGAGCCACACACCTGCGCAGAGCAGCACACGGGTGAACTGAACACACTTTCTTTCTGAAATCCTCCATCGCAATATTAGTTATACTGAATAGCATAAACAACCGCAGAATCGCGTGACGTTTCACCTGTGGTGTGTGTTCGGTTGCGTCTGCTGCTCTGTGGAAGCGTCCAGACCTCCAGGGACAGTCACGGCTTGACCTTTGACCTCTCCTGATGGCCAGAGCTCATGGAGTGTATGGAGCGGTGTGTGTGCAGTGTCTGTGTCGTCCAGTACAATGAGCTGCTCTTCTTCCTGAAACACGGCATAAAAAAATTGTTTACTACCTGATTTGCATTATTTGCATGTGTGTGTGTGTGTGTGTGTGTGTGTGTGTGTGTATGTAAACTAACATGGAAAGATGGTTCCTCTTGCTCTTTGTCAACATTCTCTTCTTCCACATGTCCATGAACAACGTTTCTCTAGTGAACACACAAAAAGTGCATTAGATTACTTATAAAACCACACGCCATTTACACAAACCTGGATGACTTTCTTCTATAAAACTGATGAAATTTGAGTAGTTATTCACTGATAATTTCACAAATCTGCATGTTTTTAAACTTAAGCATCGTGATCAGTCGCGTGACACCAATGCCGTTTGGTGTAAATGTTGTCAAATACGCCGTAAAGTGTTTAAAGGTGCCAATATTTCAATCGAACAAGCATGAATGCAATTGAATTGGATAATTGGATTATCAAGGTATAATTAGGATCAAATCAATGTTTGAATAAACACTTAAATTAAAATCACGATATGTCCTAGTGTGATTATTAAACGCTCGATTTTAAGCGCCCGCTGGATTTAATTAAACGCATTGAAGAAATCGCGATAGAAATACTGAACATTGTTACTCTATTAAAAATGATCATTTTCAAAGTATAAAGATAATAATTATATTTTACCCTTTAAGCTCTGAAGGCGTTTTAAAGATTTCCTGTTTCAGTGGCGTTCCCAAAATTAAAGACTTATAAAACAAAAAGCAAAAAAACAAGGAGGGTCATCAAGTGTTTGGTAGCTTTGTTAAATTTTAATGATATAGAAAATGATACTCAGACTCTCACCTAAGAAAAAAATCACAAAACAAATTTTTTTTTATTTTTCTGATTTGACATGATGTATCTCTGGATATATATAAAGCGGCTCTGAAAAACTGCTTTAGTTTTGTTCCCAATCATGTCAACTGTAAGTAAATGTTTGTGTTGATTCGATAAAGCAATCAAAAGTTGCAACATTACAAATATAATTGATCATGTGTCCAAAAACATCTCCAAACAAATAAAAGATAATAATTGTACATAAGAACTAATTACACATGCAAACACAACAATGACTAAAGGTTTGCATAGCATGCAGACATGATTTTAGTCATGAGATTTCACAGAATGAGTTTCATTCTGTGTCATTTGAGTCATCATTGAGTCTGTGTCATGTATTTGGCGCCATCTCCTGGTGGTCATATGTAACATTGTGCTTCATGTGGATTATCTAATGATCTATACATCTGATTATCTTGTGTGTGGACTCGTTTGAAAGATAATCATCTCATTCAGTTTCATTCTGTGCCATTTGAGTCATCATTGAGTCTGTGTCATGTATTTGGCACCATCTCCTGGTGGTCATATGTAACATTGTGCTTCATGTGGATTATCTAATGATCTCATCTGATTATCTTGTGTGTGGACTCGTTTGAAAGATAATCATCTCATTCAGTTTCATTCTGTGTCATTTGAGTCATCATTGAGTCTGTGTCATGTATTTGGCGCCATCTCCTGGTGGTCATATGTAACATTGTGCTTCATGTGGATTATCTAATGATCTATACATCTGATTATCTTGTGTGTGGACTCGTTTGAAAGATAATCATCTCATTCAGTTTCATTCTGTGCCATTTGAGTCATCATTGAGTCTGTGTCATGTATTTGGCGCCATCTCCTGGTGGTCATATGTAACATTGTGCTTCATGTGGATTATCTAATGATCTATACATCTGATTATCTTGTGTGTGGACTCGTTTGAAAGATAATCACTGACTCTAAATAATGATATGTGACATTTTATGTTCTGTTTGTCTCGTGAAGTTATAAGCGGAAACGCAGCATATAAGCAACACTAAACATAATTGTCAAAGACATATATTTATCTGTTACTCGTTATATTTATATCTGAATAAAACAAATAATCTGGTTGTATTCTGCACTTTAAGAGCTTTCCAACAACATATGACACATGAATATTTGATCAGTTTGATGTTTTTACTGATTGCAATAATATCTACAGTGCAAAATTATGTATAAATGATTAAAATGTAACACTTCTGATTGATCTACAAATTTCAAAGCACTTTTTTTTGCTAATGTAAAGGAGAACTTTTTCCTACACTACTTACCTTACACTATTTTGTGTAGGTCAAGACTGTAATTATTAATATTTTGATGATTATTATTTATTATTTATTCCTCGCCTGGCCCATCTGAGCTTAAAGGGTTAAAAAACAAAATGATAACTCTATGTTGCGTTGTACATTAAGCTGTGAGGACCTGTATAGAAATACTTTGATTAAATAATGCAACATCAATTGTTCTATTTGAATTAGATTTTTTACGTTTTATGAATTGAAGCACAACGTAAGAATGCTCACCGAATATCTATAAAGTGGATGTCCTGGGGTTGGTCGTGGCGGAAGGGGCGGGCCTCTCTTTGGCACCCTGCTGCCTGGCGGCTGATTGGTTGCAGTGGGTAACGAGGAGGCGGGGCATGTATGTTTGGTCACTTTGATTGGAGGAGGGCAGAGGGGGAGGAGTCTAACGCCACTGGGTCTGAGAGACAAACAGAATGAAGAATGATGATAAAAACAACAAACAACAATTGACAGAATAGACTAAAAGTACAAAGTTACAGTTACCTCGGGGGCAGAGGGGGAACCGGGGCATCTGTCGCTATGGAAACATTCACTGTAGTGTCAGCAACCTGAGCATAAACATACACACACACACATAAACTCATATACTTCCAAAAACAGCCTACTAATGGAAAAATATATCCCAATAGTGCAAAAACAGAGATATCATGTTACCTGCGAGGAGGACAACACATTTTTGAGCACAGGTGGAGGCGGTCGGGAGTGTTTGGGGGCAGATGGACCTGAAATATACACTGATGTTCATTAAACATACATTAATATGAAGTAACAAACAGATATAACGAATAGATAGATCAGTCCAATTCTCATTATTAATCTCTACTGGATCTGTCAGAGCAGGAAATATTTATGCTAAGCTTCCAATTGTCCAGCAGTAAAGGGGTAGTTCACCCAAAAATGTAAATTCAGTCATTGTTTACTCACCCCTGTGTTGTTATAACCCTATAAAACAATGTTGTGCTCTGTGATGTCATACAATGGCAGTTTATGGTGACCACCTCTTCAAGCTTCAAAACAACACAAAAGTATCATTCAGACGTCTAATTAATTATTCATGAGCTCATGACTGTTATGAAAGTATCTGATAAGATTTGATGAGAAACTGAAATCTGATGTATTATTGAGTGTAAATGTTCACTGTTGATCTCCTGTGTGTGTGTTCATGATAGGACACGAGAGCAACAGTTCACAGACCCCTCACGACATGGGGGCGTTCAAGAGAAACTCGTTGTGTTTATCTAAAAACAGTGATAGTGCCAACAGAACACAACACAACT
Organism: Moxostoma hubbsi; assembly: GCA_032164185.1. NCBI lineage: Eukaryota > Metazoa > Chordata > Actinopteri > Cypriniformes > Catostomidae > Moxostoma > Moxostoma hubbsi. The sequence continues at coordinate 42,049,039 of JAVLUX010000020.1, read as the reverse complement.
GCACAAAACACAGAACAGAACTTACTAAACATGTCTGAAGAGTTTGAACAATTGATGCATTTCTGTGCCCAGCCTTTTTTTTTTTTTTTTTTACCGTTGCCAGTTCACAGTGGACGGAGTTACCCGTGCAGTGCCGAAAATAGAAAGCAAGTGATCGTCACCTTTTATCGCATGTCATTTGCCATCAGGTTAGGACACGCTGTGACTGTGGTGTCCTGTAGCTCCTCTGTTTTAGTGCCCGACTGATTTATCGGTCTGCCGATATTATCAGATCAATATTAGCAATTCACCGATATTTTCGGTATCAGCGTATATGTTTTCAAATATGCACAGATATGAAAACTTTTTTCAGAACCTATAATGCAGAAAACAATGCTTGGGGTGATTTAGAATTGGTGTCATAGCGTAGTTTGTCCAGCAGAGTGCGCTCCGGCTCCCGTGTACAGAGGTGACTCTGAGCTGACGTTGGCTCTGCAGACAGGCCGATGTTAAGCTAGCAGAGTTAAGCGGTGTCTTCTCGGTAAGTTGCTAACTAGTTTGTGAAATACAAATTGGAAAGTTAATAAACATTGACCCCATAATTTTCCCTTTTCAATTGAACTAATATAATGTTAATCCTGTTCCTGACAACCATGTCACTCCTGTTTATGATATCTGTTTGCTGTTAGCCAGCTATAGTTCATAAGTGCAGTAAGTAATGTTGCAGATTGAAAGGTAAACATCAGAGCATCTTTCTGCAGCTCAGCAGAGTAGTGGTGGATTGTGTCTGTTGAGTGTTGATTTCATGCTATGATGTTACCTAGTTAGTGAGACGCAAACTACTAAATTTACTGGAGAGTAAATAAAGTCCATCTTTTACTCTCCATGACAACAAGCTTATAGCTAACTTGCTAACAACGTAGCTACTTTCATTTCATTTTCCCCCTCTAAAATTGGTCTCAGAAATCCCATATCGGTCGGGCTCTGCTGTGTTTGTTTGATTTACAAATACTCAGTTAAAAATAATAAGGCTGGGCACAGAAATGCATCAATTGTTCAAACTCTTCAGACATGTTTAGTAAGTTCTGTTCTCTGTTTTGTGCAGTTGAGTTGTGTTCTGTTGTCACTGTCGCCGTTTTTAGATAAACACAACGAGTTTTCTCTTGAACGCCCCCATGTCGTGAGGGGTCCGTGTGAACTGTTGCTCTCGGGTCCTATCATGAACACACACAGGAGATCAACAGTGAACATTTACACTCAATAATACATCAGATTTCAGTTTCTCATCAAATCTTATCAGATACTTTCATAACAATCATGAGCTCATGAATAATTAATTAGACGTCTGAATGATACTTTTGTGTTGTTTTGAAGCTTGAAGAGGTGGTCACCATAAACTGCCATTGTATGACATCACTGAGCACAACATTTATTTGTGTTGAGAAACAGAAACAGCAACACAGGGGTGAGTAAACAATGACTGAATTTGCATTTTTGGGTGAACTATCCCTATAAGTAATTTTTCTGTCCTCGCTGGAAGTTAAATTGAGGTTCCTTTTTGTCCATAGGGATTTCATAAGAGTTGTGCGCCATGAATCAAACCAACCAGCTCCGAGGTGATAGTGAAGTATTTGAAAATGAGACAAAAAGACAAAGATAAAAGAGTGTGGACTTCAATGAGGCAATGAACTACAATCCCATGATGCATTGCGAATGACGTAATCCAATTAATAACAATGAAAAAATAAATAAAACTATTTAAGTAGTTTGAGAGCGGTTTGATTGCGTCATTAATGGTGCACCATGGGAGTGGGCGGAGATTCAGAGCTCTTTCTCTGATTGGTTGAACTCTTAGGATTATGGGTAGTGTAGTTCTTCACCAGGAATTCCCCTATTAAACACAATTTTTCAACTAAGTTGAAATAATGTGGACTGATGTCTTCCACAGAAGCACACACCATCGAATAACAACTACAGAGCTCACGGTAGGTCGGTTATAAGTTATCGTTAATAATCAATTTGCCAATGGAGAAAATGACCTGGATTTTAGAACCCAGAAATAGAAAATGAAAAGCCTAAAAAAAAAACTTTTTAAAAACTCGCGTCTCGTTAAAACGTATTTCTAAACACACTCACGTTTTCCGCCGCTTCGGTCGGTGGATGACGCTGCCGATGCCTTCAGTGGAGTGTTTGAAGAACTGTTTTTGGTCTCAGATGGACTGAAGGCCACCGTTGGCATCTGATGCCCAAGAGGAGCACTCTCAGGACAGACAGCAGGAGGTTTGGTGGATGGAGAAACCCTGTACCCATCTGACGGGCACTGATGTTTGTTTAGAAGAGGTCTGGGTGCTGGCACAGGAGGGCTGGAGGTTTTATTGAAGGGGTCTTGCACAACGTTAACCTCCGTTCCTACAATACACGGTTTTGGGGCGAGCTGAGGTTTGGGTTTGTGAGTTCTGGGTCTTGGCTGTGGTCTATTTAAAGGTTCTACAGGTTCAGGTGTTACCATGGGGATGACAGCGTCCCATGGAGATGCGTCCTCTGCCTCTTCATCACTCGTCTCGCTTTGTTGGCCGTCGAGGATGTGAGTTTCATCAGAACCAAACACCTCTAGCAGGTCTTGGAAGTATTTGCTGGAGAAGTTCGAGGAATTGTTGGTGAATCCTGCGAACACGCCATCGGCCTCATTGTCCTTTAAACGCACTAGAGTCTGCACTTTCACCTCTGCTGTCATTGGCTGATCCAGGACGTCCTCGCTGGCGGCTGGTTGTAAGGCAACCTTGCTGCGGGGCCGTGGTCTGGGACGTGCATTTGTCTCCTCTTTCGGTGGGTCAGGTGGGGAATCAAAGGCGATCCAAGTGGAAGCCGTGACAGTGGGGGCGGGCTCTAGTGGACTGATGTCAGCGATGATGTCATCAAAGTCAGTCTGAATGCTACATTCGGGGAGTGGTGTTGAAAGCTTGGCATTGGCGGGAAGGTCGGACCCGTCCGGTTCGATGAGAGGGCCCAAAGGTTTGAGAGGAAGCAACGGGCGGGGGGGCTTGGGCGGTCTGCGAACTGGAGGAAAACATTGTTTATTTGGGTAAACTTGTTTATTTGGCATTTCACCTTGGCTGACAAGCATCTTTAACCCACCTAAGCTGCTTAACTAGTCTTCCTAGCCTGGCCTAAGCTGCTTACTCTGCTCTGTTTTGATGTTTTATAGGGATTTGGGCACTTTTCAGGTTGGAAGACCAGCTTAATCCAATTAAGACCAGCAAACCAACACATGGGCCTGTTTTTCACTCTTTTGTTTAAAAGTCAATACAAATAAGGACGTACAAAAGTCAACAAAGGGCATTTACATCCTGTTTTTATGGAAGCCCATTTCTGCCATAATTATGACTTACCATCTCATCATTTTGACTTTTTACCTTATAATTATGACTTAATATCCCAATTATAATTTTTTAAAATCACATAATATTGACTGTCTATATATGACTGAATTAAATAATAATGACAATCTCATAATTATGTGTTCTTATAATTATCATTTATAACACAATTATGGTTTTATATCATTATTATGGTTTTATATCATTATTATGACTTTTATATCATTATTATGACATTTATATCATTATTATGGTTTTATATCATTATTATGACTTTTATATCTTTATTATGGTTTTATATCATTATTATGACACATATATCATTATTATGACTTTTATATCATTATTATGGTTTTATATCATTATTATGACTTTTATATCTTTATTATGGTTTTATGTCATTATTATGACTTTTATATCATTATTATGGTTTTATATCATTATTATGACTTTTATATCATTATTATGGTTTTATGTCATTATTATGACTTTTATATCATTATTATGGTTTTATATCATTATTAGGACTTTTATATCATTATTAGGACTTTTATATCATTATTATGACTTAATATCTCAATAATGACTTACTATCTCATTTTCGATTTAGTATCTCATAATTTTGTGTTCTTACAATTCTCACTTTTTATAACACAATTATGACATTTATATATAATTATTATCTCTTATTATTATCTATATAATTATTATTATTAAATTGACTTAATATCTCAATTTCCATTTAGTATCTCATAATGCTGACTTTATGTCATACGTATAACTGAATCTAATAATTATGATTTTTATCACACAAGCACATTTTCCCCCATGTGGCAGAAATATGCTTCAATACATTTTTCTTCTGCAGTGTGATGTATTTAGTGTACAACAGGATATATACACTGATCAGCCACAACATTAAAACCACCTACCTAATATTGTGTAGGTCCCCCTCATTCCACCAGAACAGCTCTGACCCGTCGAGGCATCTGACCTCTGACCTCTGGAGGTGTCCTGTGGTATCTGGCACCAGCAGATCCTTCAAGTCCTGCGAGTTGCGAGGTGAGGCCTCAATGGACCGGACTTGTTGGTCCAGCACATCCCAGAGATGCTCTAGCATCACAACTTGGCCCTTGTCAAAGTGGCACAGATTCTTACGCCTGCCCATTTTTCCTGCTTCCAACACTTGAAATTCAAGAACCGATTGCTCACTTACTGACTAATATATCTAATCTACCCCGCCCTTTGACAGGTGCCATTGTAACGGGATAATGATTCACTTCACTTGTCAGTGGTTTTAATGTTGTGGCTGAACATTGTATAAAAAACCTGTCAGCTGAGCTGCTGGACTATTACCTGGGCGAGAAGCAGAGGATCGTGGGCCGGGCGAGTCCGTGTCCGTCTGCGTGGCGATGGTGGAAGTAGAACGATGAGTAGCCAGAGGTGAAGATGTTGAGGAGGAGTGAGGAGGAGTCTGTTCACGGCTCATTTCTCTGATTACCTGCTCATACGAGGGAGGAGGGAGCTGAGGAGGAAGACCAAAATCAATCAATCAGTCAATCAAGTTAAGACTGATTAAGGGGAATAATGCCCTAAAGCTACTCTTTAAGCTCCACCCACCTGTACTGTCGCCGAGGCTGCAGCCCAAGAGGGCGGGGCAGGGGGCGGGGCTGGAGGAAAAGCTCCAGAGGCTCCTGGAAACCAGTCATTAGACTGCAGCGGTCCCGCAGACAGGATAGTGATTTCCGGACGCCTGTAATGACAATTAAGAATAAATGATAAACTGTTTGAACTACACTTTAACATTTGTAAATACGTGAGCGATATTTGCCCTCGCAAACACCACTAAATGACCATGTGACGATATTCACGACGGACGGAAAGATACAATAAGCTTTAAAGGGACAGTACACACTCAAAAACGAAAATCTATCATCACTGTCGTTCCAAACATTTCAGGAACCTTTTGGAAGTCAAAAGGAGAGGTTAGACATGACGTAAAACAGATAAACAAAAGCATGTAGGAAACAGGCATGGACTGACCTCCTGTCTCTGTGATGGTCGCTTTGAGAGCTCGTTCTTGTAGATGCTGCGCAATTCCCGTCCGAAACACAAACACAAGAAACCGAACTGACATGCAAGCAACTGACAGAGCATAGAAAACACAATGGATCAAGCTTTACATGACCGAAACATGGTGAAACACACACTCACTCCTTTTGATGACAGCTCGGATGGACGACAGCGGCCCTTGACTGTGAAAGAGAAAGAAAATCAGACGACTAAAAGCCTTTTATTTCCATCTCTCTGCTCCCAACGGTGACTCTAAAGTTTGGGACTCTATGCCAGATTTCCACAGATGTTTCATTACAGGATGGCAAACACATTTCACCCAAGAGTGAGAGTTACGCAACACACTGAACCACACCCGATCCCCTTGAACCATTGCATTTCCATTGCTTAAATGGCACGGCAGATTTCTGGCTTCGTTTCGTCTGGAAACACAAACATGCGATTGGTTTGGATGATGCCTGCCAGCAGAACGTCATAAAGATCTGGCTTGACGTAATGGCAGCACACCGGGTTGTTTAAAGAGGAAAAACGTTAATCATTTCGCCCCGCTGTAACGTAACAGGTATTTCTAGCACTGTTCGTTCAGCTGGAGGGAATGACGGTGTTTCAGAGCTGTTGTGTACGTGTTTAGACATGCTTACAGCCTCTGATGAAGCCCTGAACAGAAGTAAACAGAAGCTACCATCTTTACACTTACCTGGAGTGACGATGTTCTGGTTTATTCCGGTTCGAGTGTTCTGCATAGACACAAACACATTCAGATGTCCTATATTAGAAGCAATCTCATAGAGTAAACTGATATAATGCCAAGCTAATTATATTTTCAGAGCCCTTTTTTATATTTTTAGATTTTCAATAAGGCACAAGCCTGCTGATTTCAGTATTTCTAAAGCAAAACTAATATATTTTAATATATTGGATCAGTATTTACCGAGTAATCCATTATTGTGTAGACTGGTGTCAAAATAAAAATATTTGACCATTTTGGAGCAAAACTACAGGTCATAAAAACACCCTTGGAAAGGTGTCAGCATCATGATTGTATTTTTACACAGAGATAAGTAGATCTATTTCTAAAAGCAGTTGACTTCAGCACCTCTTCTTGCATTA
>JAVLUX010000020.1:42030000-42032500 GCA_032164185.1 Moxostoma hubbsi | reverse complement strand
TGAAATTAAGAAAATAATACAAACATCCTGGAATCAAGCTCAGCAAACACATTTATACTGTAAGAAATGGGAGTTTATGAAGTTTCAGATTAGATTTAATGCCGTTTATAAAGGCAAAGAAGTTTCGATTTTCTAATCTAATCTAAAAAATCTGATCAAAGAAGAGGAAATGATTAGAGCGATTTATATCATCACTGATAATAAAACCGACAGGAATTATAATGTATTAATGAATTATTATAATCAAAGCAAAAGGAACATTTGTTAGATCATGAACACGATGGTTAGAAGAAGGGAAAGTAATTCCAGATACTTTTATAATCTGGAGAAAAGGAATGGATACATCAATTAGAAAGATTCATATTAATGGCCATAAACACAGTTATTATTTCAAAATATGTCTCAAATGTTTATGGTAAATTATATTCCAGTAGTGCCTGTTCCAGAGACAATATAGAGGATTTTTTAAAGCCCCTGAAACATAATATAGATCGTATCAATGAAGAATTTAAAGACCTTTGTGATAAGGAAATATCCATTCCCCGTCTGTCGCTCACTTCGACGTCGTGTCGAAGAAGCGACACTAGGGGTCTCTCTTGAGCGCCGAAAGATGCCTCTGATCTATGAAAAAAGGCCAATGAGAGTTGGCGAACAGTATTTGCATACTCCGCCTCCGGATACGGATATAAAGGCGAGGGAAATACACTCGTTCAATCAGTAATTTTCTTCGGAGCCGAAGGTCGTGTGTATGCTGTCAGCTGCGTGTAACACAACTGATCCTGCTTCTGATCCTCTGATGCTCTGCTTTGCTGTTGGATTTACGGCGCACTACAGCGGCTTTTCTCTTCTCTGCCGGCGTGCAGTTTGCCCCTGGGCGCTTCGACAGCGCAGAGTTGAAAGAGTTCCCTTCAAAAAGAGTAATATTTCTCCATAAAGAGTTTATTTCTCTAAAAGAGCAATACACAGTGGTTTTGAACACCCTTTTCAGGGCGCGTCTTTATAAAGATGCCATTCAAACCCTGTGTAGTTCCTGGATGCGGTAGAGTGCTCTCCGCTTCTGACGGCCACAGGCGCTGTCTCGTGTGTCTGGGCGCCGATCACACCGAGGCAGCGTTTGTGGATGGTTCATGTTCTCACTGCGAGAACATGACCATGGTAACGTGGCGGTCGCGGCTCGCTTTCAATAGAAAGCACGCCACTCCAGCCGCCCCCCGTATCGCTCCTTCTTTCCACGGGATTGAGGACGATGCGGTTGGCGCTGGAGGCGATTTGGGGAGGGCAGCGGGTGCGCTTCCGCCGGGCACGTCCCCTCGGACCACCCGCCCCCCCGACACGCTCGTTTACCTCCGTCCAGTCTCGAGGCAACGGTGACTCGCCTCCGGGCCGGTCTGCCTATCCTCTGGAGCTTGAAGCCGATGAGCTCGCCGCTCCGTCGGAGAGCGCGGCATCTGACGCTGACTCCTCCACTGGACTGCCGCCTTCGGGCCAGCAGGCCCAGGTTGAGGCGGATGCGCAGATGTCCAACATGCTTGCCCAGGCCGCCGTCGGGGTGGGGTTGGACTGGAAACCTCCACCCTCCCCACACCCATCACGGTTGGATGACTGGTTCCTGGGGTCTGGGCCACACTGGCTCCGGACCCGAGTCCCGAGACGAGCATGGCGCCGCGGCACGCACCGGGTAACAATCACCCCCGCCTGCCGACAAACATTCAACCCCTGGACAGACCTCTGTTTCTTACGGGCTGGAGTACCCCTACAGCAGGTGTCCAGACGCGTCTTGGTCACGACCGACGCCTCCAGATTGGGTTGGGGTGCCGTTTGCAACGGGCACGCAGCCTCAGGCCATTGGAAAGGGGCCCAGCTGCGTTGGCACATCAACTGCCTCGAGTTGTTGACCGTCCTTTTGGCCCTGCAGAAGTTTCTCCCGTTAATTCGGGACGAACATATCCTAGTCAGGTCGGACAGCACCACTGTGGTCGCGTACATAAATCGCCAATGCGGCGTACGCTCCCGCCTTATGTCACAACTCGCCCGTCGTCTCCTCCTTTGGAGCCAGCACCGACTCAAGTCGCTGCGCGCCACTCACATCCCCGGCAACCTCAATGTGGTAGCGGACGCACTGTCACGACAATGCTTGCCTGGCAGAGAGTGGAGGCTTCACCCCCACTCGGTTCAGCTGATTTGGGAACGGTTCGGCAAGGCCCAGGTAGACCTGTTTGCCTCCCGAGACACCTCCCACTGCCCGCTCTGGTATGCTCGTTCAGAGGCTCCCCTCGGGGCAGATGCACTGGCACACAGCTGGCCGGTGGGGCTGCGGAAGTACGCATTCCCCCCAGTGAGCCTTCTTGCACAGGTGCTGTGCAAGGTCAGGGAGGACGAGGAGCAAGTCACTCTCGTGGCTCCTTACTGGCCCACCCGGGCCTGGTTCTCGGACCTCGTACTCCTCGCGACAGCCCCTCCCTGGCGAATTCCCCTGAGGAAGGACCTTCTTTCTCAGGGA
>JAVLUX010000020.1:42002500-42027500 GCA_032164185.1 Moxostoma hubbsi | reverse complement strand
CACTTTGTGATAGAGCAGTTGGCCACATCCAGTCAAATGAACGGCTCTCTAATGCCTCTACTGGACAAAACTATGTATTTCTTAAACTGTAATCATTTTAGGTTTATCTCTAACCAGCAGATTGTGTACTTCTACACCTAACACCTAGATCAATATCCAGAAACTAATTTAATTTTATTTAAATCATCATTTAAGTGATTTTTTTCATAGAAATGTGATATTTCATATGCAAGCTCATGGTGTAGTTGAGGAATTGTGTGATAAATGGGTACAAAAGTACTTCATATCTCCCAAAACACAACATTAATGAATAGATGAGAAGTAAACAAAAAAATGATATATTATTTGTATGATTACTCGATCAATTGTTGGGGTCATATAGACCCCAAAGACCAGAAGTGTAAACAGGAAATGAAGACCATTAGAGGTTCAGTTTCTTTTACAACAGTCATTGATTTATCTTTATTTTTATTTTCAAAACATTTTGTTTCTTTTGCAAAACTGTTGTTAAGTGTTAAATACAGTCGAGCCGCTAATTCAACAAAACTATTTCTACTATTATAATGTGATGTTCACTGAAGAAAAATAAAAATAACACAATATTATATCAGATCTACATCAGCAAATCTCTGTTTCTACACTGTGCAAACGCTGTGGACAGATGCTGTGTGATAATAATACATGAAGTAAATGAGAAAGTGTTGGTCCTTACATAAAGCTCTCTTAAAACACAGAGTGAATTAATCATTAATTAATGATCTCCACCTCTGATCACGATTTGTCTAAAGGAGAATAAATGAGTTCATTTAAACTGTAAACTTCAGTGATATGTGCTCAGAGGAATTCAGTTTTACATACGTGTCACTAGAGTCATGTTGTCCCCATGAGATCATGTAGAAATGAACACATGTATTATAGATCATGTAGAAGTGAACACATGTATTATAGATCATGTAGAAATGGACACATGTATTATAGATCATGTAGAAGTGAACACATGTATTATAGATCATGTAGAAATGAACACATGTATTATAGATCATGTAGAAATGGACACATGTATTATAGATCATGTAGAAGTGAACACATGTATTATAGATCATGTAGAAGTGAACACATGTATTATAGATCATGTAGAAGTGAACACATGTATTATAGATCATGTAGAAATGAACACATGTATTATAGATCATGTAGAAATGAACACATGTATTATAGATCATGTAGAAATGAACACATGTATTATAGATCATGTAGAAATGAACACATGTATTATAGATCATGTAGAAATGAACACATGTATTATAGATCATGTAGAAATGGACACATGTATTATAGATCATGTAGAAGTGAACACATGTATTATAGATCATGTAGAAGTGAACACATGTATTATAGATCATGTAGAAGTGAACACATGTATTATAGATCATGTAGAAGTGAACACATGTATTATAGATCATGTAGAAATGAACACATGTATTATAGATCATGTAGAAGTGAACACATGTATTATAGATCATGTAGAAATGAACACATGTATTATAGATCATGTAGAAATGGACACATGTATTATAGATCATGTAGAAATGAACACATGTATTATAGATCATGTAGAAATGAACACATGTATTATAGATCATGTAGAAATGAACACATGTATTATAGATCATGTAGAAATGAACACATGTATTATAGATCATGTAGAAATGAACACATGTATTATAGATCATGTAGAAATGAACACATGTATTATAGATCATGTAGAAATGAACACATGTATTATAGATCATGTAGAAATGAACACATGTATTATAGATCATGTAGAAATGGACACATGTATTATAGATCATGTAGAAGTGAACACATGTATTATAGATCATGTAGAAATGAACACATGTATTATAGATCATGTAGAAGTGAACACATGTATTATAGATCATGTAGAAGTGAACACATGTATTATAGATCATGTAGAAATGAACACATGTATTATAGATCATGTAGAAGTGAACACATGTATTATAGATCATGTAGAAATGAACACATGTATTATAGATCATGTAGAAATGAACACATGTATTATAGATCATGTAGAAATGAACACATGTATTATAGATCATGTAGAAGTGAACACATGTATTATAGATCATGTGGAAGTGAACACATGTATTATAGATCATGTAGAAGTGAACACATGTATTATAGATCATGTAGAAATGAACACATGTATTATAGATCATGTAGAAGTGAACACATGTATTATAGATCATGTAGAAATGAACACATGTATTATAGATCATGTAGAAGTGAACACATGTATTATAGATCATGTGGAAGTGAACACATGTATTATAGATCATGTAGAAGTGAACACATGTATTATAGATCATGTAGAAATGAACACATGTATTATAGATCATGTAGAAATGAACACATGTATTATAGATCATGTAGAAATGAACACATGTATTATAGATCATGTAGAAATGAACACATGTATTATAGATCATGTAGAAATGGACACATGTATTATAGATCATGTAGAAGTGAACACATGTATTATAGATCATGTAGAAATGAACACATGTATTATAGATCATGTAGAAGTGAACACATGTATTATAGATCATGTAGAAGTGAACACATGTATTATAGATCATGTAGAAATGAACACATGTATTATAGATCATGTAGAAATGAACACATGTATTATAGATCATGTAGAAATGAACACATGTATTATAGATCATGTAGAAATGAACACATGTATTATAGATCATGTAGAAATGAACACATGTATTATAGATCATGTAGAAATGAACACATGTATTATAGATCATGTAGAAATGAACACATGTATTATAGATCATGTAGAAGTGAACACATGTATTATAGATCATGTAGAAATGGACACATGTATTATAGATCATGTAGAAATGAACACATGTATTATAGATCATGTAGAAGTGAACACATGTATTATAGATCATGTAGAAGTGAACACATGTATTATAGATCATGTAGAAATGGACACATGTATTATAGATCATGTAGAAATGAACACATGTATTATAGATCATGTAGAAATGAACACATGTATTATAGATCATGTAGAAATGAACACATGTATTATAGATCATGTAGAAATGAACACATGTATTATAGATCATGTAGAAATGAACACATGTATTATAGATCATGTAGAAATGAACACATGTATTATAGATCATGTAGAAGTGAACACATGTATTATAGATCATGTAGAAGTGAACACATGTATTATAGATCATGTAGAAATGAACACATGTATTATAGATCATGTAGAAATGAACACATGTATTATAGATCATGTAGAAATGAACACATGTATTATAGATCATGTAGAAATAAACACATGTATTATAGATCATGTAGAAATGAACACATGTATTATAGATCATGTGGAAGTGAACACATGTATTATAGATCATGTAGAAATGAACACATGTATTATAGATCATGTGCACAATGATGCAGGTCAAGTCCAGTTCAACATGTCACACGGTAATCGTGCTGTGTACATTTCCTGAAGAAAATGTGAGTGGTGCTTGCCGTGACAAAATTTCTTACCACTATGTCCCACCTACTGCCCAAAGTTGAAAGAGGCCACCCCCATGACAGTAGGATGTTCTGGTGCAGAGATATTGGTGTTGTTCCATGGTTGCTAGGGAAATCCATCTGGTTGATATGCAGTTACTAAGGTGACAGCCACCAACGCTACTTGCCATCCTGAGTAAAATAAGTCAACCCGGAAGTCTCTGTGATTTTCTTGTGCAGAGATATGTGATTTGTTTTTTGGTTGCTAGGGTAACCCCATCTGGTTGCTAGGCAGTTACCAAGGTGACAGCCAACAATGCTCCTTGCCATCCTGAGTGAAATAAGTCAACCCAGAAGTCTCTGTGATTTTCTTGTGCAGAGATATGTGATTTGTTTCTTGGTTGCTAGGGTAACCCCATCTGGTTGCTAGGCAGTTCATTTCCTGTTTTCTCTTTTATTTCCTGTCTCATACTGTCACTATCACAAACAGCACAAATAACATCTTGCACCACAAACTAATGTAACAGTTGATACTTACTCAAAGTGTTAATAAAGGAACTTAACTTGATAAATGTCAATGAACTCTACTTTAATTATTCTCCCCAAATATATTTGATCATTTGAACCGAGTGTGTGGATTGAGAGATGTTTTCTTTATTGGTTTTCCTGTCTGGAACTCATACTTCCACTCATCTGAAAGCACATCTCCAGTGGAGACTTTACTGATGATCTCTGCCCTCTTCCTGACATCCATTAAAGACCGAATGCGATCTTGAAATCCAGGTTTGGCTTGTTGTTTCTCAGATTCAATCATCAGATCGATGTAGTCAGGGGTGGACAGAGGATTGGGCTTCAGGGCGATTTCCTGCAGTCGCTCCAAAGACTTTTGAGATCTTTCAATTAGTTGCACCACAGTATCCTTCATTGCAGCAAACTCATTCTCAAGTTGCTCAAAGATCTTCTCTGTTGACATCACTCCATGTGCAACATCAAATCGCTTCTTTAGATCCTGGTAGGTTTCCTTTCTCTTTTCTGTGACATAAACCCATTTGAATTTTTGATTAAAGTGAACTCTCCAATCACACTTTCCAGGACAGACCGTACACTTTCCATCCTTAAATACAACGCACTTATATTTGTCTGCATCGTTTGCAATCATACTTTTGTCATAACATGTGTAATGACAGGTTTGGCAGTTGATCGAGAAGGAGCCAGTTGTGTTTTCGACCTGTTTTGGGACAGTTACTTCTACTTCATATTCAAAATCCTTGTTTGGCTTCATCTCAGCCTTGTGTTGCTCCAGAGCAGCTCTTGTCTTCTTTATTTCATCCAGTTTTAACAGACCATTATGGATCTGCGGCTGGAGACCTTCCACCAGCACTTCTAGCTTTTTCCGCTCTTTAAGGACTTCCCGTGTCAAAGACAAGCTCTTGGTTTCCATCATGTTGAGGGATCTGAAGAATTTCTTTAAACTAGTAAATCCCATCTTCCAGGACATTTGATCAAAGTTTCCATCATCAGACTCCTCATCATCAGATTTCACAAGTTTATTACTGGACACAAACATGGCAGAATTATTAAACTTGAAGTGAAGTGGATCTCCAGACTCATTGGTGGAACAGGGCACCTGTGAGACTTTGATCGCCTCAAGAACAGGAGGTCTCTTCCCATCTGCAAAGGTGACCAGCACAAGAATATTTCCAGCAATATCCTTCCCAAATATGGAGAGAATGGCATCAAAGATGTATTTCTGTGTGTGTGTCAGACGGGCAAGAGAAGCTTGAACCACAAAACACACGGCATCAATGTGGTCAATTCCTCCACGCTGAGAGAAGAACTCATGAATCTGTGATGTGATCTTCTGATCATGTGAAATTCCTCGAGTATCACCAAATCCTGGTGTGTCCACAATGGTCAGAGAATATGGGACCCTGAATCCATCCATGTGATTAATTTGATATGCAGTGATCGCTGATGTCTGACTTTCAGCCTGTGATTTCTGCTTCCCTTCATCTATTAACACAAAGCGAAAGTCATCTTCCCATTCCACTCCCATAATGTAGTTAATCATGCTGTTTATTAGAGTTGTTTTTCCTGATCCGGTCGCTCCAATCATCATTATGGTCTTGTTCTGTTTTGAAGTGTTTTTTCCAAATGTGTTTCTTCTGCAGGATCCTTCTCTGTTCTGCCACGTTTCATCCGTGAGGAGTTTAAAGATCGCTGGACTCTCACTGTTTCCATCTTTCACTTTATAGCTCAATGTGTGTTTAATATCACGTGCATGACTGAAGTCCTCTCCTTTGCTGTGATGTATTTCCAGGATGTTTCTGTTAATGTTTTGTCTGTCTGAAAGTCCAAGTGACTTTTCCTGACTTTTATCCTGATCTTAAAAAGACAATAAATAATTGTTCATTCACTTATAAATTTACAATCAGTTCATAAAATCATAATCAACACAAAATCAAAATTGACACCAGTGACTTTAATACAGTTCATGCTCCGGGTCTTATCATGTGCAGTTCATTACAAATGTCCGTTTTCATCATCTTTAATAAAATGTAATAATATAGTGATTCATAATTGTTTTGTGACACTGATGAGATTAAAGGATCTGCAGAACTGTTATTCTGATCATGTGATTGATCCATTAATCAAGATCATTTCTCACTTTAATGTTGTTTTCCAAACAAAATGAATAAACAAATGCCATTACTTATTGTTATGTACAGTATTATTATAATGACAAAATATTACAAAATAATGAAGTAAAGAATATTAATACATTTTACTTTGTTTTATTTGTATGCACACATACATGTCTGATGTTTAATTTGTAATTACAGTGGGTATAGAAAGTTATACAGTGGGTATTAGAGGCGTCACAATTCAGTCATTGTCTTGATGCATTGATTAATAATCCTGCCAATTGATATGCATCCATCATGATCTTTGAAGCGAGAATCATTAACATTGGTTAATATCTGATTTATCTGCTAGTAAACATCACTTTAAAATATGTCAATATAATTTGGAGACATGTGCACTCTTACTATCATGAGTTAAACATGCTCAAAGCATTGCTACAGCTGCCAACTCATTGTGTGCACACTACTGAAATAAAACATGTTTACTGATATCATCGATTAGTTAAGCACATTTAGCCGACGTCATGTAGGTGATTGTTTGAAATGAAATGTACTCTGATCTTGAGCAATGGAGTCCTCTGTAAACAACTGCTTTGCATTCTCTTGAACCTTTCTTTAACTATATATAAGTACAAAGAAATGTCTTCATGTTTTGGCTGACCAGATGTCATTGTTTTTTTTAACAGTGGTAAACGTGCCTCTGAGTGTGTTGCAGACATCAAATGCAGAATGTGTCGGTCAGTGAAAACATTGGGCATCTTGTCAGTTCAATAAAGGTTCAAGAGAATGAACAAATCACACATTCTTGTTTTTATGGCATTTGTCTGGAGTTTATCATTTATTATATATGTGTAGTAGTAGGGAATTTCCCGTTCCTTGTTTTGCGTCATGACCCTTATATGGGACTGGTTGGATGAGGTAATTAGGGCCGGTGTATTTAAGTGTGTATATAGGAAGCTCTAGAATGTAGGCTGTGTCATACCCGCCCCTCTTCCGGTTACCGGTATCACTATAGTCGAGGTAGGTGACGGAGGTTATGCACGGCTTCGCGTGGTTTTAAAGTGTTTAGAGTATGTGTTTTATCTTTGAAGTGATTGCTGCAGCCGTTTCGACGGCGTGCCCTCGGAGTTGCGTCAAGCGCTCGTTTGAAAGCTTAAGGTATGTCGGCTATCGCAATATGTTGTGGTGTGGTCTCTATGGTGTTAGTCGAGTTTAATCCTGACATCGTGACGTGCGTGTAATTCTTGTGTGGTATGTATGATTTAGTGAAGGTTTTGTATCTCTTGACTGGAATAAATCATTGTCTGATTGTTATGTTTTGATTTGCAGTCTCTTGCGTACCACGTGATGGTCAACTCAGGTCGTGCTGCTGTTTTTTTGTGATTAGGTTATTTTCTTTGTCTTTTGTGACTGGATATCTTTCTTAAGTTTCTATAACTTTAGTAGTCTTTCTCTGTGTTTTGTTTGATTTGATTTTACGGTTTGGGTTATTTTGTTATTTCGACATAGAAGTTGGTTGACCAGTGTGATTGGGCCGTAGTGGCCGTGTGGTGTACTTATCTCGCAGTGTGTAGTGTCCACCTAACCGCCACCCTTTTCAGTATCTTATGGTCCTCAATGCCGACGAGGTAGGGCGGATTATCCGTGCACCAACTGATTTGGTCAACCATCATATATTTGTGTCTGATGTGATGTTGTGATGATTTTGTAATTGTACTGCACCACCGAACCGGTGTTCCTTTCTTATTTCCTTGGGTGCAATTCCCAAGGTGGCGTAGTCAGTGCTATCTGAATTAAAATATATTGAATGTATCTGCCCGGTTACATATGTATCAATCTGGAATGATGCCACATTTAAGATCAGATTTGGTTAATTGTGCTAATCGTTACTCTACATGCTCTGATGTGCTATTCCATTGATAATTCATTATTTCAATCAATTTGATCGGATTGTGAATGTCCAATCAGGGGCTGATGACTTTCTGTTCTCCACTATATTCTCATTTTTATTTGAAAAGATGAATTCATAAAGTTCACTTACCTTTAAATGCAGGTTTCTCCTCACGTATCGCTCTCTCTTGCTCTTCTTTCTCTTTTATTTCTCTTTTATATCGTTCTTCTCTCTCATTAAACTCTTCTTCTCTCTTCAGTTTCTGTTTCTCCCATTCCTCTCTTTCTCTTCTCATCTCTCTCTCTTGCTCTTCTTTTTCTTTCATTTCTTTTGTGTCGTTCTTCTCTCTCATTAAACTCTTCTTCTCTTCTCTTCCTCTCTTTCTCATAAATCTGTCTCTCTTCCTCCATCATCTTCTTCATCTCTCTTTCTGTTCTCTCTTTTTCTTTCAGTATTTCATCTCTCTGTTGTTTAATTCTCTGATTATATTCATCCCACATTTCTTGTTCTCTCTTTCTCTTTTTCTCCTCTTCTTCTTCTCTCTTCAGTTTCTCCTCTCGTTCTCTTCTCATCTCGTCTTTCATCGCTCTCTCTTGCTCTTCTTTCTCTTTTATTTCTCTTTTATATCGTTCTTCTCTCTCATTAAACTCATCTTCTCTCTTCAGTTTCTGTTTCTCCCATTCCTCTCGTTCTCTTCTCATCTCGTCTTTCATCTCTTTTATTTCTGTTTCATATCGTTCTTCTCTCCTCTTTCTCTCCTGAAGATTCTCTCTTTCATTTTCTAAAGTCATCTTTATTCTGTTGATCTCTGCGTCATATTTCATCTGAAGATTTTCTTTCTCTCTTTCAATTCTCTCTTTTTCTTTCATTTCATGTTTAAATGTCTCTCGTTCTTGTTTCATCTCGTCTCTCCTCTTTCTCTCTTGTTCTTCTTTCTCTTTTATTTCTGTTCTGTATTTGATTTCTCTCTCATTAAACTCTTCTTCTCTTCCCTTCCTCTCTTTCTCATGAATCTGTCTCTCTTCCTCCATCATCTTCTTCATCTCTCTTTCTGTTCTCTCTTTTTCTTTCAGTATTTCATCTCTCTGTTGTTTAATTCTCTGATTATATTCATCCCACATTTCTTGTTCTCTCTTTCTCTTTTTCTCCTCTTCTTCTCTCTTCAGTTTCTCCTCTCGTTCTCTTCTCATCTCGTCTTTCATCTCTCTCTCACGCTCCTCTTTCTCTTTTATTTCTCTTTTATATGTTTCTTCTCGCTCTCTAAAATCCTCTTCTCTTCTCTTCTTCTCTTTGTCTTGATTCTGTCTCTCTTCCTCCATCATCTTCTTCATTCTCTCTTTCTCTTCTTCATGTTTGGTCAAGAGTTCTTCTCTCTCTCTGTTCAGTATCTGGACTCTCTCCATCATTATGTTCATTTGTTTTTCTTGTAGATCTCTCTCCATGTCTCTGAACATCTTACATGAGTAGTAACTGTCTCCGTTTGCTGTCACCATGACGTCTATTTTCTCCAGTAGATCAGAAACCTGTGTGCGATCTGTAGTCTCATTATTATTGAACAAATGGAATCTGTTTCCACACACTTCAATCAGGTTTCTAATGACAGATCCTGGTTTTCCCAAACACTGTTCAATGGTTTCATCCTTTATATAGTCTCCTCTGGTGAAGAGTATCATTGTGTACATTAAAGAGTTTTCACCAAACGTCTCTTGAATGATCTTCACTGATTTCGCCTCCTCGTGAGTGAATCGTTGTCCTAAATTCAACACAATAATGAACACATGAGGTCCTGGCAGTATCATTGAGATGCAGTTAGTGATTTCTCTCTGGATGTCTTCATGACTGAGTTCAGTATCAAAAAGTCCTGGAGTGTCAATCACAGTGATGTGTCTGCCGTTGATTTCTGCCGTTTCTCTCCGACACTCTTTAGTAACTGACTCTTGTGATATAGCTGCTTTAAACACTTTTCTTCCTAAGATGGTGTTTCCTGTTGCACTCTTCCCAACTCCAGTTTTACCCAGCATCACAATCCTCACATCACCGGTGTCGTCTCTTGAACCTGAAAACAAACAATATTGCTATTGACATTTAAATGTATTGTACTTCAGATCATAATTAAGTACATTCCCCATAACTGTGTCTCATTGTACAACACTTACTCATGATACAAACTAAGTAATGTACCATGCTAATATCACAAAATGTTTACAATAAAAAAGCAGCAGAACCTACAGGTGGAAGGACAACGATTAGGGAAAACAAAATGGCTGAAAACAACCTGGTCTCATCAAAAGTCATTACACTAGTAAGTTCAGTCAGGGCTACTTCCATCATGACTTATGGACGAATGAAGCAATCTGTTTATGTTGGCGGTATGGTTCTGTTCTGGGGCAAACTACACGCCCATCCATGCAGAGCAGGAAGTGAAGCGAATAACCCTGCCCCAAAACACAACTATACGCCAAACGTCCCCGACCAACAGATGATGCTGACCGCTGACTTCACTGAATCCAAACAACCCAAAAAAACTTTAGTCATCAAGATAATGAAATTCAGAATAAATGTCACTGCTAATTAATCTCAACTAATGTCATACTGAATCCCTAGCAACAAGCACTAACTAGTGGGATGTTGAGATGTGATGTAATCACAAGTTCATATTCACATTTACATTTCTGCATTTGTCAGATGTTTTTATCCAAAGTGACTTACAGTGCACTTATTACAGGGACAATCCCAGTTAAGTGTCTTACTCAAGGACACAATGGTGGTGACTGTGGGGATTGAACCAGTGACCTTCTGCTGAACAGTTTAGTGCCACCACCATTTACAAATGGTGAAGATAATAAACTATTGGAGGAAACGGGAAGAGCTTAAATGGTCTTAAAAGCAACAAGCATGTTACCATTACCCAGATAGCAGCTTACCAGATTTGTTGACTGATGTTTACTTGAATTAAAGTGTTTGATAGGAAGCTAGTTCAAGTTTGAAGCCTGTATTGTTTTGTCTGTATTGTTAAGTAAAGAGGATTTAAGTTGCATGCTGAAAGTACGCTTGACTTCATCTGGACATATGACCGCTTATAATGCTGTTCTCATCATTTAATCATTATTTGATAAATTACTGCAACCATGATTCATAGAAAATGTACACAAACATCTGTTTTAATGGCTGTTCCCTTTACAAAAACCTTCACTAGGATGCTGCGCTGAGAAAAGCGCTTTCGTAACAATCCTGTATTGAGACCAGCTGTGAATATGTGTGTAAAGCGTCAATGAACATTGACCGGAATTTATAGCCTTGGCTGATGTAATCATTAGATGCACCTGTGGCCAGGCTATAAATGGATGCATCACCAGTGTCGTCAGATCAGGGTTTTTTTTTCAGAGCCATTCTGTGCTTGTCTGTTTCTCAAACCTGTCACAAACTTTCTTTCTCTGCTAGGAGTTAGAATTTGGTTAGGCAGTGTGCAGTGAACCTTTTCTCCTTTCCTCTATTCTAAAAATATATAGATATATTTAAGGGTTAAAGAGAGAATGACCGAAAACTAGGGCAGGTGATGAGTGTTCCCTTGTTTCCACTCTATAGCCGAAGGGGACACGCATCAGTTTTGCTCTATTTGTTTGGGGGAAGAGCACGCTGCTCTCGCGTTGGGGTGAGGCGGGTGTGAGCACTGCGATCTGCTTTCGGGCAAAGTGCTTCGCGCTCATCTCGCTTGCTTCCAGGAGTCAGGACCCACACTTCATTCGTGGGGCTCTCGCATGGATTTGGCTGAGGAGCGAGAGACGGGTTCGTCCCTTTCTCTCGCTCTCTCTCCAGACCCAGCTGGTCCTTCCCATGTTCTCGAAGTGCGTTCCGATGCTTCTTCGGATCATGAAGGGGACCTTTAATCTCTGCCTGCCTCCAAGCTTTCCATCCACGATAAAAAAATCTATGGAGGAATTGCTCGATGTGGTTACTCGGGCAGTGGCCAGACTCCAGTTGGACTGGCCACGCCAAAGAGAGACCCCCAAACCCTCCAATTTGGGGG
This sequence comes from Moxostoma hubbsi, assembly GCA_032164185.1. NCBI lineage: Eukaryota > Metazoa > Chordata > Actinopteri > Cypriniformes > Catostomidae > Moxostoma > Moxostoma hubbsi. The sequence continues at coordinate 42,015,358 of JAVLUX010000020.1, read as the reverse complement.
ATAGATTTTTGTCTAGTGAACAGGGGAAGGGAACGCCTCATCAGTCCCTTCCCTTCTTTGATAACCTCCATGAGCTTTCCTCATGGAGGAACCCGTATTCTTCACGTGTTCACGTACCCTCAACGTCTTTATATTCGACTATCGTGGGTGCTGAGGCACGGGGATATTCAGTGATGCCTCCGGTCGAAGAGACGCTTGCGGGCTCTCTCTCGCCGGGCTCGGCATCATCTCTTAAAAAGCCCTCTCTCCCACAAAGCCTTGTAGGGTGACCTCCGCTTTAGTGGGAAGGGCTTATCAAGCAGCAGGTCAGGCTGGTGCTGCTCTGCACACTATGGCTATATTACAGGCGTACCAGGCTGACCTGCTGGACAACCTGAGTGTGGGTGCTGCGCTCGATGAGCAAGCTTTTTCTGAGCTTCGTCGAGCCACAGATCTTTCTCTCCGCACGACCAAGCATACAGCCCGCGCTATTGGCCGGTCTATGTCTGCCTTGGTCAGCGCGGAGAGGCACCTTTGGCTCAACCTTTCGGGCATCAAGGATAAGGATAGAATTTTCCTCCTTGATGCCCCGGTTTCGCCCACTGGCCTATTCAGAGACGCCATGAGCTCGGTCATCTCCAGGTTCCAGGAGGCAAAAAGCCACGAGGAAGCCTTCGGGCGATTCCTCCCTCGCCGCACTAGGGGGGCGGGTCCTTCGTCCCCCCAGACCTGCCTTGGTCCTGTTAGAAGGGAGGCTCAAAAGCAAAGCGTGGCGAGTCGTGCTCCTCCTCCCAGGGATTGGGGACAGTCTCGTCGCCCTTGGCAGCCCCCAAAGCAAGACCTCAGGATCCTGATTTCTAAAAGAAGAAAACCCTGATGGTCTTGCGCCTAGTTTTGTGGGGTAGCTCCCCTCGGGACGGGGTGCATGCTCCACTTCGCCCCTTCCGGTACCCCCGCAAAGCCTCCTTCAGTGTTTTGGGTGGTAGAGGCTCCTTTGTGACTCCGAGGGATCTGCATTTTGAATTATACAGACGACTGGTTGATCATAGCGCAGTTCCAGCGACTGGCAGTTCAGCACAGGAATACCGTCTTAGCTCATCTAGTTTCTCTGGGATTGAGGCTCAACGCCAAGAAAAGCGTCCTCTCTCCCACTCAGAACGCTGTCTATTGGTATGGAGTTCGAACACAATGCAGGCACAACTGTCATCCCCTAGAATCGAGTCCATTCGGAATACCCTGAGCAAAATCAGGCTAGGTCAAGTTTGTACTAGGTCTCAGGCGTCCTCAGTAATCCCTCTGGACCATCTGCACATGAGACTGTTTTTGTTGTGGCTCAAAGCCAGGGGATTTCTTCCAAGGGCCAAATCCCCTAGGCCGATAAGGGTTCCCACTCTAGGTGCGTCTTGTTGTCGCAGGCTGCTAACGACAGATGCCTCCCTGATGGGCTGGGTAGCGGCCTTAAGTGGTTGTCCGGCTTAAAGGGATAGGAGGGTCGTCAGTTCGGTTGTCACAGTAAATGTCTCGAGCTGATGGCCGTATTTCTGGCCCTGAAATACTTCCTCCTGAGGCTGCCATGTCTTGGTGGGCAATACAGCGGTAGCCTCTTACATAAACAATCAGGGGGATCCATGTTCATGTCAGCTGAATTTCTGGCACGTTGGATCCTCCTTGGGGCCCAGGGCAGCTCCTGTCACTCAGGACAGTTTCGTCCCTGGATGCCCGTGTGTGTGGGAGCAGATTTACTATCCTGACAGGAAATACTGGCGGGGGAGTGGTAACTCCACACTGAGGTAGTCAACAAATCTGGGTGAGATTTCACAAGGCAGAAGAGGACCTCTTCACCACTATGACAGCGCAATGTCTCCTCTACTTCTCCCTGAGTCACCCAGCCCCCTTGGGTCTGGACTTAAAGGCACATACATGACCCTGAATGCGTCTGTGTGCGTTTTCCCCGGTTTCTCTGCTACCGGGAGTCTTGGCAAGGTTCGCCAGCAAGGGTCTTGCCTCCTCCTGATAGCGCCGCGCTGGCTGAACAGAGTATGGTTCTCAGAGTTAAATTCTCCCCTTGACAGCTCGCCTCGGGCGGTACCAAACAGGAAGGACCTTCTTTCTCAGGCACAGGGGACTGTATTTCATCCCCGGCCCGAAATGTGGAACCTTTTCATGCTTGGCCCCTGTTGGGTACCAACTGAGGTGCACAGGGCTTTCTACTGAGGTTATCAAGGACATTTGAATTGCTAGGGCTCCCTCCACTTGGAGAAGATCTGGGCAGATTTTAAAGGGCAGAAGAGGACCTCTTCGCCTCTAAGACATCGCAATGTCTCCTCTACTTCTCCCCGAGTCACCCAGCCCCCCCCCCCCCCCCCCCCCCCCCACCTGGGGGGCTGAACGTGGTGGCGCATATATGGCCCAGAATGCGCCTGTATGCATTTCCCTCTACTAAGTTCATATTGCAGAACCAGATAACTGCCAGTTCGCTTCAGTTCTGGATTTTGTGTAGGAAGAACTGTCAGCAGGCACATGCCCCTCCACTTCCAGGTTCTATGTGGCCTCCACTTCGGCTTGCCACGCCTTGATGGAAGGGGTGCCCTTTAAGAGGCATCCTCTACTCGTGTGCTTCATTCGGGAACCATGCGAAGGACCTCTTCATAGGACTTATGCAGTAGTCCTTGAGGGTCTGGTTGAGACCGCTTTTTTTGAACCTCTAGAGTCAGCGTCTGGCAGACTTATGACTCTCAAGATGTTTTTTCTTAAGGCGATTATGTCTCTAAAGAGAATTGGGGACCTACAGGCTCTGTCTCTTTTGCCAGCCTGTTTAGAGTTTTGCCCCAGGAATGACCAAGTCAAATTTGCACCCTCACCCTGACCACCTGCCTAAGGTGCATTTCGCGACCCTCCATCTGGTCACTCTCGAAGCCTTCTGCTCCCAGCTGTTTGTAACGCTGGAGCAGGAAAGACTTCACAGACTTTGTCCAGTCTGTGCCCTTCAGACTTATGTCCACCACACTAGACAGTGGCGTAAGTCAGGGCAACGATTCTTTGCCATGGGGACCGCAACAGGAAGGCACCCGCCACCAAGCAGACTATGTGGCATTGGGTGAGGGACGATATTGCCCTGGCCTACGAGGCGCGCGGTCAAGCTTCGCCAGTAGGTATCTGGGCTCACTCTACCAGAGGGCTCACCGCCTCTAAGCCTTAGCTAAAGGTCTCCCTCTACAACAAGTTTGTGATGCGGCAGGTTGCCCCCTCCGCACATATTCATTAGATTTTTCGATGTTTTCGCCAATCCGGGCTATTATGCCCTTGAGTCGACATCTCAAGCTCGTGTCTGAGGCCTCTCACGCTCTTGTGAGCACACTACACAACCGTAAGGGGTCCGGACACCCACAGTGCAGCGGTGTGGGTATTCTTGTTCCCAACGCACTCTCAGCGCAGCATCCTAGTGAATCTTTTTGTAAAGGGAACGTCTCGGGTTACGTATGTAACCCTTGTTCCCTGAAAAAAGCAGAATGAGATGCTGCCCTTCTTTGCCACACTGGGATGCCCAGGACTTCTCTTCAAAAAAAGGATATCTGACTACACACTGGTGACGCATCCATTTATAGCCTGGCCACAGGTGCATCTAACGATTACATCAGCTGAGGCTATAAATTCCGGTCAATGTTCATTAACATTTTACACACATATTCACAGCTGGTCTCAATACAGGATTGTTTCCAAAGCGCAGCATCTCGTTCCGCTTTTTTCAGGGAACAAGGGTTACATCCGTAACCCGAGACGTTTTCTCTGGGTGGTAATAATGCTGTTTATTGCAATGGGCCAATAGCACGAGTTTGCATGGAGAATCTCACAGTGAATTATTATATAATGAGCTATTATACATAGGAAGGCACTTTGGCACAGAAAGGAATGAAAATGACTTGGTTAAAGACACACCTGGTTAATTAATAAAATGCAGGTGTTTGTGACAAAACACCACACAAACTGTTTAGTGAAGTAGTGAGATGCCATCTTTAGGAGCAAAATAAAAAACATTGGACCTCTAGATGCCAAGCCAAAGTACCACATGTTAATTGTTGTTTTCTGGAAGTTCATCATGTCATTGTCACATGAACTCTTCTAAAATCTGAATGCAGGAACATAATTTAGTTTGTCATGTAAAGTGTGTTTGAACCATGTAGATTTTCATATCTGTACCTTGTGATTGAAACGGCGTCTCTAGTGAGTGGATTTTCCTCCTCATATCCTCAAATTTCAGCAGTTTGTTCATCTGTGCATCCCAAAGTGTCTCTGTGGAGAAAGAGTCTCCATTATTGGTTTCCACCATCTGCTCCAGTTTCTCCATCAACATGGACACTTGTGTGTTGGGGCCACAGAAATGATGTCCTGCATAACTTTCAATGACAGACTTTGTTTCTTCATTGAGTTCTGCTGTTGTGTGTTCTGAATTCTGCATTATGAGGACCATGATGTGTTTGTTGATTCTTGAGCTGAATATTCTCTGGATCTTCTCCATTTCTGCTTTGTCTTCATCAGTGATTGGAGCATCAGGAATAATGAGGAGGAAAACATGAACTCCAGGATGACAGAGAGACACACAGTGGAGAGATTGACGCATCACTTCCTCTTCTGAGAGCTGAGAAAGTGCTGGAAGCTCCACCAGAGTCATCAGATGTCCACACACCTCCCCTTCAATCCTCATACACTCTGAACTGGACTCTGATCTTCTGTCGCTCTCATTCAGGATCAGATTTGATATGGAGGCTTTTAATCGTCTGTCACTGCCACACACAACCACATTCAGCTTCACACTCTCACGTTCAGTACAGATCAGATGATGTCCTCCATTACTGTGCACAATCTCTTCACATTTCTCCATCAGTTGAGCAGGAGTGCTGTTTCTCTCCCATCTGAAGTGTCTGTCGTTGCATTTGTGAATGATTTCCTGTATAATGTCATTGACTTGAGTGTGTGACTCGTGTGTGGTGATCATCATGGTGTGTTGATAAACAGTGTGAGAGAAAGAGTTGAGCAGCATCTCCACACACTCTTTCTCTTCTCTTGAACACTGATCATGTTTCAGTACCAGTAGGATCACATGAGGTCCTGGAGCAGACAGAGACACACACTCTCTCACTCTCTGTGTCATCTGATGGAGTGAGATGTTTGGAGTGTTGATGACTGTCATGTGTTTTCCTCCAACTCTCTCTACAACATCTGGAGGTTCTTCAGTCTCAAACGCTGCTCTTCCTAACAGGAAGTTTCCCAGTCGACTGTTTTCTGAAGCATTCGTCCCCAGCAGAACAATCCTCACTGCGAAATATAAGATTAAACATTTAGTTTCCATTACACTGTATCATCCACTTTTTCTGCTGTTATCGACAAAGTGTAAATGGGTTAAAAACACTTGCAACATTTGCTTTATATTCAAATATAATGGTGCATGATGTCAAGCTTTTATTTTTAATCACAAAATAAATCCTTCAGTATTTTCCATTCAGAATTGTGTTTATATCACAAATGATGTACCTTTCACCTCCCAGAATTCACTAACTGTCCCCCAAATCTTTGTAAAGTGAAGCGAGAATTGAGACAATTCATTAAAGTTGGCCAGTTTATTGTCATTTTAATTTCACACATAATTTCACTCTGAAGACGACGTTGAAAATGAGTAGTTGCTCTTCTGCAGGACTCAACACAAAGGATTTGTTCTACTGGCCCGGTTGGGCCGGCGCTTCAAAAGTTTACTTGCCTTGCCAAACTTTCCCCTGGCCCAACACAAAAACATAAAACAGCTGCTTTAACAACATCGCTTTAAAAAAATAAAAAATTAAAAATATATATATTTGATATCCTGTAAATTACGTTTGACATTATTGTGTATTATTATTCCCCCCAAATTGTATCACGTTTATAATTTACAAGATATGATTTATGCCTTATGAAACCCCATATAAGCACTTTACAGTTATTAATTCATTAATTCATCACATTAACCTCTACCGTCATGTGTTTTTAAGAGTTCTGTGGAGCAAATACTCATCTTCACCTGCAGCTGAAAGGTTATGAAAATAATAATAGCCAGAGTCATTTCTTTTTTCATATCAAATGCCATTATTATGTTGAATTAACATTTACGTTTTGAAATATGACCTAATTAAATGTATACTTGCATGTTGGATCCTGAGCTCATGATTTTCAGGCACATGTATAACCGGGTTTTAACTAAGGTTATTACGTTTCATTCTGCACTACATCTCTAAAGGGAAATTAATTAAATTACAATTCTAGCGCTCTGTCCCTTTAAGAGAGTGGCACGTGAAACAGCATTTCCGCTGCACGATGATGATAGAGATGCACGGAGAGACAGAGATTTACAGACCAATAGAAAGAAACGATTGATTTATTGTGTTCCTATGAATGGATTACTCATTTTTACCAACATGTTCAAATGAAAAAATGTGGGAATTTCGCGCACTGCGAACACGGAATGTTGAAGACATGCAATTCCGCTGTAAATATTCATGATGTGTTTTTCCTGCTATTTTCTACACAGATGTAATTGCTGCTGCTCGGACAGTTCTGCACATGCATCCATGTGTACGGCACACACAGCTAAATATAATTGCGCTCACTCGTCTCTGAGTGCTCGGTTAGAAGACTTTGTTCGCTCTGTGTAATTTTTGTGCTCTCTCACTTGTTGTTTGATTGCACTGATGTTATAAATGCAGCACTGGCCCAATCGGGAAGTGACCGTTCTACCGACCGGCCCGACTCACTCACACTTGCCCCGGGCCATCGGGCAATCCTTATTGTCCAGCCCAGCTCTGATGTTATTCTCGTAATTTAAGACATTTATATTTTCTGATGAAGCTCAGCAAACGTGAGCCGAGGTAAAGAGGGCTACAGAGCATCCGGAAAGTATTCCCAGCGCTTCACTTTTTCCACATTTTGTTATGTTACAGCCTTATTCCAAAATTGATTAAATTCATTATTTTCCTCAAAATCCTACAAACAATATCCCATAATGACCATGTGAAAGAAGTTTGTTTGATATCTTTGCAAATTTATTTAAAAAAAATAAAATTTATAAAAATAAAAAAAAATCACATGGACATAAGTATTCACAGCCTTTGCTCAATACTTTGTTGAAGCACCTTTGGCACCAATTACAGCCTCAAGGTTTTTTGAGTATGATGCTACAAGCTTGGCACACCTATTTTTGGGCAGTTTCTCCAATTATTCTATGCAGGACCTCTCAAGCTCCATCAGGTTGGATGGGGAGCATCGGTGCACAGCCACTTTCAGATCTCTCCAGAGATGTTGAATCAGGTTCAAGTCTGGGCTCTGGTTGGACCACTCAAGGACATTCACAGAGTTGTCCCGTAGCCACTCCTTTATTATCTTGGCTGTGTGCTTAGGGTCATTGTCCTGTTTGAAGATGAACCTTCACCCCAATCTGAGGTCCAGAGCACTCTGGAGCAGGTTTTCATCAAGGATGTCTCTGTACATTGCTGCATTCATCTTTCCCTCGATCCTGACTAGTCTCCCAGTTCCTGCCACTGAAAAACATCCCCACAGCATGATGCTGCCACCACCATGCTTCACTGTAGGGATGGTATTGGCCAGGTGATGAGCGGTGCCTGTTTCCTCCAGACATCTGGAGTCGGATATAGTCCAGTTTATTGTCCAGGGAGCGACATTTGAGAGCAGGACAGACGGGAGAGCCAGCCGGCTAGGGTTTGTTTTTAGCCTAGCATGGACCCCCGCCCACTTGCCGTGCTTCCGCTTCCTCACACACCGCTTACGACGTCCTCTCCCCCGGCCACCGGCATCAGACGACGATGAGGACTGGAGGCCTGGTCTCCTCAGCAAGCCGAGGTCGTGTAGCTTCTCCTGCTGATCATGCAGCTTGGTTGTTGCATGAATCTTATATTTTAGTAGTGTCTGGTGATGGTAAACAAGAACACCGGTTGCTTCGATGTCCATGTGCCATAAAAGTCAGGCTAACTAACAAAAATAGCACTTAGGCTTGGTTTGTGCTCTGACATGCACTGTTAACTGCGGGACCTTATATAGACAGGTGTGTGCCTTTCCAAATCATGTCCAATCAACTGAATTTACCACAGGTGGACTCCAATCAAGTTGTAGACACCTCTCAAGGATGATCAGTGGAAACAGGATGCACCTGAGCTAAATTTTGAGTGTCATGGTAAAGGCTGTGAATACTTATGTACATATGATTTTTTTACAGTTTTTTATTTGTAATAAATTTGCAAAGTTTTCAAACAAACTTCTTTCACGTTGTCATTATGGGGTGGTGTTTGTAGAATTGAGGAAAATAATGAATAAAAAGTGAAGCGCTGTGAATATACATGCACCGTATATATAAAATCTGTAAAAGATTTAAAATGTTCAAAAGCAAATTTTTCTGAAAGTGAACTGGACAAATCCTTTAATAGTCTTATCTAGTCTCGTTTACAGAACAGGGTAAGCTTAATTTAAGTTTAAGCAATTATACACCTCTAACAATATTATTTTAACATTTTGTATTTTTGATTTTATTGAATGAATTTTCTTTTGCCAATTTATTACCGGTAATGTTGCTATGAATTCCACTCCAAAACAGCCCATTGAAGCTTTTCTTCTAGTATTATGTATTTATTATTAATTGAAAACATCTTTATATGATTATTGTATCAGGGGTTAATCCCATGACTGTCATTTATTATTTTAACAGTGTGGACAAGCATATTTAATCATACACAGAGAATATGAATCACAAAGTGTGGCCAGTCATTTGTTCTCCTTGCACTTGTTGTTGACAGGTGCATGATACGAGATATAACGCCACACATGTAACTCCACACATGTAACTCCACACATGTAACTCCACACATGTAACTCCACACATGTAATGCCACACATGTAACTCCACACATGTAATGCCACACATGTAACTCCACACATGTTACGCCACACATGTAACTCCACACATGTAACTCCACACATGTAACTCCACACATGTAACGCCACACATGTAACTCCACACATGTAACGCCACACATGTAACTCCACACATGTAACTCCACACATGTAACTCCACACATGTAACGCCACACATGTAACTCCACACATGTAACGCCACACATGTAACTCCACACATGTAACGCCACACATGTAACTCCACACATGTAACGCCACACATGTAACTCCACACATGTAACGCCACACATGTAACTCCACACATGTAACGCCACACATGTAACGCCACACATGTAACTCCACACATGTAACTCCACACATGTAACGCCACACATGTAACTCCACACATGTAACGCCACACATGTAACGCCACACATGTAACGCCACACATGTAACTCCACACATGTAACGCCACACATGTAACGCCACACATGTAACTCCACACATGTAACGCCACACATGTAACTCCACACATGTAACTCCACACATGTAACGCCACACATGTAACGCCAAACCTGTAACGCCACACATGTAACGCCACACATGTTACTCCACACATGTAATGCCACACATGTAACTCCACACATGTTACGCCACACATGTAACTCCACACATGTAACGCCACACATGTAACTCCACACATGTAATGCCACACATGTAACTCCACACATGTTACGCCACACATGTAACGCCACACATGTAACTCCACACATGTAACTCCACACATGTAACGCCACACATGTAACGCCACACATGTAACGCCAAACCTGTAACGCCACACATGTAACGCCACACATGTAACGCCACACATGTAACTCCACACATGTAACTCCACACATGTAACTCCACACATGTAACATAATGCCACACATGTAACTCCACACATGTAACGTAATGCCACACATGTAATGCCACACATGTAACGTAATGCCACACATGTAACGCCACACATGTAATGCCACACATGTAATGCCACACATGTAACGCCACACATGTAATGCCACACATGTAACTCCACACATGTAACATAATGCCACACATGTAACTCCACACATGTAACGTAATGCCACACATGTAACTCCACACATGTAATGCCACACATGTAACGCCACACATGTAATGCCACACATGCAACTCCACACATGCAACTCCACACATGCAACTCCACACATGCAACGCCACAAATGTAACGCCACACATGTAACTCCACACATGTAACTCCACACATGTAACTCCAAATCTGTAATGCCACACATGTAACTCCACACATGTAACGCCACACATGTAACTCCACACATGTAACTCCACACATGTAACGTAATGCTACACATGTAACTCCACACATGTAACTCCACACATGTAACTCCACACATGTAACGTAATGCCACACATGTAACGCCACACATGTAACTCCACACATGTAACTCCACACATGTAACGCCACACATGTAACTCCAAATCTGTAATGCCACACGTGTAACTCCACACATGTAACTCCACACATGTAACGTAATGCCACACATGTAATGCCACACATGTAACGCCAAACATGTAACTCCACACATGTAACTCCACACATGTAACGCCACACATGTAACGCCACACATGTAACTCCACACATGTAACTCCACACATGTAACACCATACATGTAACGCCACACATGTAACGCCACACATGCAACGCCACACATGTAACTCCACACATGTAACTCCACACATATAACGCCACACATGGAACTCCACACATGGAACTCCAAACCTGTAACGCCACACATGTAACTCCACACATGTAACTCCACACATGTAACGCCACACATGTAACGCCACACATGCAATGCCACACATGTAACTCCACACATGTAACGCCACACGTGTAACTCCAAACCTGTAACGCCACACATGTAACTCCACACATGTAACTCCACACATGTAACGCCACACATGTAACTCCAAATCTGTAATGCCACACATGTAACTCCACACATGTAACTCCACACATGTAACGCCACACATGTAACGCCACACATGTAATGCCACACATGTAATGCCACACATGTAACTCCACACATGTAACGTAATGCCACACATGTAACGCCACACATGTAACGCCACACATGTAACGTAATGCCACACATGTAATGCCACACATGTAACTCCACACATGTAACGCCACACATGTAATGCCACACATGTAACTCCACACATGTAACTCCACACATGTAACGTAATGCCACACATGTAACGCCACACATGTAACTCCACACATGTAACGCCACACATGTAACTCCAAACCTGTAACGCCACACATGTAACTCCACACATGTAACTCCACACATGTAACTCCACACATGTAACGCCACACATGTAATGCCACACATGTAATGCCACACATGTAACTCCACATATGTAACGTAATGCCACACATGTAACGCCACACATGTAACTCCACACATGTAACGTAATGCCACACATGTAATGCCACACATGTAACGCCACACATGTAACTCCACACATGTAACACCACACATGTAATGCCACACATGTAACTCCACACATGTAACGTAATGCCACACACGTAACGCCACACATGTAATGCCACACATGTAATGCCACATATGTAATGCCACACATGTAACGCCACGCATGTAACGCCACACATGTAATGCCACACATGTAACTCCACACATGTAATGCCACACATGTAATGCCACACATGTAATGCCACACATGTAACTCCACACATGTAATGCCACATGTAATGCCACACATGTAATGCCACACATGTAACTCCACACATGTAACGCCACACATGTAACTCCACACATGTAACGCCACACATGTAACTCCACACATGTAACTCCACACATGTAATGCCACACATCTAATGCCACACATGTAACTCCACACATGTAATGCCACACATGTAACTCCACACATGTAATGCCACACATTTAACTCCACACATGTAATGCCGCACATCTAATGGCACACATGTAATGCCACACATGTAACTCCACACATGTAACTCCACACATGTAACTCCACACATGTAACGCCACACATGTAACTCCACACATGTAACTCCACACATGTAACGCCACACATGTAACTCCACACATGTAACTCCACACATGTAATGCCACACATCTAATGGCACACATGTAACTCCACACATGTAATGCCACACATGTAACTCCACACATGTAATGCCACACATCTAATGCCACACATGTAACACCACACATGTAACTCCACACATGTAACACCACACATGTAATGCCACACATACAGTAAATTGGTTTTCAGTGATGTTTAGCTTGTAGCGCTCATGATTTAAACAACAATTCTGACACTAGATTTTATCTATTAATTGTTCTTGACAAAAAAAGTTTCCACACTAGTTTTTAGCAACATTTAAAGTTACAACAGAGTTTTTGTGCTGGAGTTAAATGGAAAAATATGATGTTGAATCAACACTTTTATTGATAATTAGTTTTTCCATCAGATGGAGACACAGTTAATCACACACTGGAACATCTTGTGACATGGCAACAAGATCTTTAGAGATTTAATGAATCCCAACATCACTGCTAGAAATGAACAATCCACCAGCAGATGATGAATTTGACTGATTTAAAAGAGATGAAACAGCCCATAATGTCCATATACTGTTCCTCACTTCAGGTTTATCTACAGTATACAAAGACTTACTTAAAGGGGGAATTTCTTTGCTCCGTCTTCTCCTACGAGAAGGGTTGAAGACAGGAGACACTGCAGAAAACCAAATGATTATTTACTACACTTATATTTGTCTGCAGGAGACATCAGACTGACACATAACAGTAGAGATCAATAGAAATGTGGATTGATCAGAATGAAATGAGCTTGTTTGAT
>JAVLUX010000020.1:41967500-41997500 GCA_032164185.1 Moxostoma hubbsi | reverse complement strand
TGAAGTGTGTGCCATTTCATGCAAAAGTTTGATTTTGATAATGCTATGTGTAGTTTCGGTTGCAGTGCTTCATTTTGCAGGATATATGAGGTATTTTGCAGTTTGGGTGTGTGGTTTTGTGAATTGTGTTAAGTATTTTGATAAAACCAGACTAGTTTGCAAAATTGTGTGTTAGCAATTGGAAAAAACTGTAGGACATTTCGAAATGAGAATCGGTAAGTACTTTGTAGCACTGCCATACTCTAATGAGAAACACAACAGTACCATACATGCAAAAATACTGAAATTGTTACTTTACAGAATTGCTAGACATCCAGATGTTGGGGGCAGAGGAAGAATGTTCACTCCAGAGCAAGAGACCCATATAGTGAACATGGTGATTGCCAATAATGCAATAAGACTGCACGAAATACAGCAGCGCATAATTGATAATGACACCATCTTTCAAAATATACACAGTGTAAGCATTTCTGCACTAAGTCGTGTACTTGCGCGCCACAGAATAAGAATGAAGCAAATTTACAGAGTTCCTTTCGAGAGAAACACAGAACGTGTAAAGCAACTGCGATATGACTATGTGCAGGTAAGCTATAGTGTCATTGGTTCTGAATTTGGAAGTGCATACTGTTGTGCTGTGCATGGGCCTGATGTGATGCATTTGTTTTGTCTTGTCCAGAGAGTGATGGAACTAGAAGCAGATGCCATGGGACATGAGCTACTTTTTGTAGATGAGGCCGGTTTCTATTGGACACCGTGCCATCATCAATGTCCCAGGACAACGTGGTGGTAACATAACCATGTGTGCAGCTATAAGCCAAAATGGTGTTGTTCACCATCATGCAACCATAGGCCCATACAACACTGCACACATTATTGCATTCCTGGACACCTTACATGACATGCTCACTGTTCAGAGACCAGAGCATACCCGATATGTCATCATATGGGACAATGTTAGTTTCCATAGGGCTGCTTTGGTCCGCAACTGGTTTACAGACCACCCATTCTTCATGGCACTCAACCTCCCTCCATACTCTCCATTCTTAAATCCCATCGAGGAGTTCTTCTCTGCCTGGCGCTGGAAAGTGTACGACCGTCATCCTCATCAACAGGTAGCCCTTTTACAGGCAATGGAGGAGGCATGTGGAGATATTGACCAGGCATCATGTCAGGCCTGGATACGGCATTCAAGGAGATATTTTCCCCGGGGCCTTGGACTGGAGGATATCGCATGCGATGTGGATGAAATTTTGTGGCCGGACCCAGAAAGACGTCATGATGTAGGCTGATTGTTTTTTTGTGAAATTACTATTTTGTGTTCTGACTTTGTCTTGGTTTTGATGAGTGTGAATAAACACCAATACTTGAAGTTTGGATCCTTGTATGTTTACATGACACTATGAGAAAAGTATGACCTCAAATTGACATCTGTACACAGAGAAAGAGAAAGCCAGATGTGTTTTGTATTCATACCATCAGTGTGTAGTTGGCACATTGTGTGCTTAGTAGATGATGGCTTGTGTTTACTGTTTGATACGAAAACACCATTTTTACGAAGGTGTGAAGAGTTAATCTAGCTGTGTTCGCTTTTGCAAGAGGTTTTGATAATTGGGTGAAAGGTTTTCTTATTTGTGTGTAGAGTTTTGCAAAAATAGCCAATAGTTACAAAAAATGTGCTTAAGCAATCAGACAAAACTGTAATATTTTGCATGCTTTTTTATGCATCATATTTGTCATTATCCTCCTGAGGCCCAGAAATTCATGTTTGTGCAGGAAATGTGTTATTTCAGTTTGTCTAGAGTGGGAAATCTTGAGGTATTATCAAAGGTTTGTCAATAAAATAATGTACAAAAGTTTAATCAAGCACAAGAATATTTTCTATTCAGCAAATACTCATTTTAAAATATCAGTAACAATATAATCATTACTGTCACTTTTACTTTATTAAAATCAGCTGTTATTATCCCAATATAAGTCACCATTTTAAATACATCGATATAAACATTGAAACCACTTTTTTCACAAGTGACCACTAGATGGAGCCATAAACATGTGACACGTACATCCCATAGATTGATTGACTCGTCAGCTTGAACTGAGAGTGAAACAGGAGCCGTCAATCCCAGCGTTATAGGGTTAAAAATACATTACAAATGCAATGACACAAAACAATGACTTGAATACACCTCTTCTGTGATTTCAATTACTGAGTTCAAAGTCAATTTTATATTTTTTCTGGGCCTTAAAGTAAAAAATGTCATGTGGTGTAACTGTATCTACTAATCAAACTCTCATTAATAGTGTTGGCATGAGTGTTGGCATGAGTTGTGCTGAATAAGATTTTATTATTATTAAAACGGTTTTATTTTCAAATATGATTAAGTGGTGTAACCAATATTTACAGAAGATAGACATGTTGTTGTCATGTAAACAACAATTGTAAAACAGAGATCTCGTTAGACCAGCAAGATTGTCTCCTTGAACTCTATGGAGCCGCCGGCGGGTACAAAGATGGGCGCAATATCGCAAAGAAAGTATCTACTTAAAACGATGAAGTCTCTGTATACAAGTCAGGCATGTGAGGTGCCATTTGAAAGCTTAGAATCTGAACTTTTCAGAAATAACCATCAGTCCTGCTTTTATTTGACTTAAACTAAAAAATAAGGCTTAAAAATATTTGCGTTGTAAAGTAGCGACCCCTGGAGGAAATGAGATAGAAATATTAATATGAATATAAAAGTCCTTCAGATAGCACATAAATGGGCAAGTCATATATCAAATGAAAGCTCTCATTCTCATGAATGTGTAACTTGCTGAACTAATATCACAGTTCAAAAGATTTTCAATTAAATCACAAAGTGAAATATGATTTCTGTAAGTCATCAAATCAAACTTCTCTTTTATGCTCTAATAACTGCTGCTGTGAGCCTCAAATAACTACAAACTTTATATCTGCTTTTACATTAGGAAGTTCTCAATTAGTCATTGTTTATTTGTCTGTGAGATTGTGTGTGAATAATACAATGTTATATCTTAGATGTCCACAACAAAATATGCAGTCCTGCAGGAAAAGCATCCAAAACAGATCATCAGAAAAATATGTTTTTGACTACTGATGATAAAATGTTTAAAACCTTGAAAAGGAGAGGATCTCAGCTTTCTAATGACCCCTAGATTGAGCTTGTAGTCCACTCAGAGGACGAGATTTTCAATGAAATAATGAGGGTGTTGCTTGAACTGGACATTAGACTGAATGTCTATGGACGAGCACATCTGTGAGGGGTGAAATGTGTTAGAGCTCCACCTACAGTTCACATCTGTGTATTGTGATGGAATGTGTTAGAGCGCCACCTACAGTTCACATCTGTGTATTGGGATGGAATGTGTTAGAGCGCCACCTACAGTTCACATCTGTGTATTGTGATGGAATGTGTTAGAGCGCCCCCTACAGTTCACATCTGTGTATTGTGATGGAATGTGTTAGAGCGCCCCCTACAGTTCACATCTGCGTATTGTGATGGAATGTGTTAGAGCGCCCCCTACAGTTCACATCTGCGTATTGTGATGGAATGTGTTAGAGCGCCACCTACAGTTCACATCTGCGTATTGTGATGGAGTGTGTTAGAGCTCCCCCTACAGTTCACATCTGCGTATTGTGATGGAATGTGTTAGAGCGCCCCCTACAGTTCACATCTGTGTATTGTGATGGAATGTGTTAGAGCGCCCCCTACAGTTCACATCTGCGTATTGTGATGGAATGTGTTAGAGCGCCACCTACAGTTCACATCTGTGTATTGTGATGGAATGTGTTAGAGCTCCCCCTACAGTTCAGATCTGCGTATTGTGATGGAATGTGTTAGAGCGCCCCCTACAGTTCACATCTGTGTATTGTGATGGAATGCGTTAGAGCGCCACCTACAGTTCACATCTGTGTAATGTGATGGAATGCGTTAGAGCGCCCCCTACAGTTCACATCTGTGTATTGTGATGGAATGCGTTAGAGCGCCACCTACAGTTCACATCTGTGTATTGTGATGGAATGCGTTAGAGCGCCACCTACAGTTCACATCTGTGTAATGTGATGGAATGCGTTAGAGCGCCCCCTACAGTTCACATCTGTGTAATGTGATGGAATGCGTTAGAGCGCCCCCTACAGTTCACATCTGTGTATTGTGATGGAATGCGTTAGAGCTCCACCTACAGTTCACATCTGTGTATTGTGATGGAATGCGTTAGAGCGCCACCTACAGTTCACATCTGTGTATTGTGATGGAATGCGTTAGAGCGCCACCTACAGTTCACATCTGTGTATTGTGATGGAATGCGTTAGAGCGCCACCTACAGTTCACATCTGTGTATTGTGATGGAATGCGTTAGAGCGCCACCTACAGTTCACATCTGTGTATTGTGATGGAATGCGTTAGAGCGCCACCTACAGTTCACATCTGTGTATTGTGATGGAATGCGTTAGAGCGCCACCTACAGTTCACATCTGTGTAATGTGATGGAATGCGTTAGAGCGCCCCCTACAGTTCACATCTGTGTAATGTGATGGAATGCGTTAGAGCGCCCCCTACAGTTCACATCTGTGTATTGTGATGGAATGCGTTAGAGCGCCCCCTACAGTTCACATCTGTGTATTGTGATGGAATGCGTTAGAGCGCCACCTACAGTTCACATCTGTGTATTGTGATGGAATGCGTTAGAGCGCCCCCTACAGTTCACATCTGTGTATTGTGATGGAATGCGTTAGAGCGCCCCCTACAGTTCACATCTGTGTATTGGGATGGAATGCGTTAGAGCGCCACCTACAGTTCACATCTGTGTATTGTGATGGAATGCGTTAGAGCGCCACCTACAGTTCACATCTGTGTATTGTGATGGAATGTGTTAGAGCGCCCCTACAGTCACATCTGTGTATTGTGATGGAATGTGTTAGAGCGCCCCCTACAGTTCACATCTGTGTATTGTGATGAATGTGTTAGAGCGCCCCCTACAGTTCACATCTGTGTATTGTGATGAATGTGTTAGAGCGCCACCTACAGTTCACATCTGTGTATTGTGATGGAATGTGTTAGAGCGCCACCTACAGTTCACATCTGTGTAATGTGATGGAATGTGTTAGAGCGCCCCTACAGTTCACATCTGTGTAATGTGATGGAATGTGTTAGAGCGCCCCCTACAGTTCACATCTGTGTATTGTGATGGAATGTGTTAGAGCGCCACCTACAGTTCACATCTGTGTATTGTGATGGAATGTGTTAGAGCGCCACCTACAGTTCACATCTGTGTATTGTGATGGAATGTGTTAGAGCTCCACCTACAGTTCACATCTGTGTATTGTGATGAATGTGTTAGAGCTCCACCTACAGTTCACATCTGTGTATTGTGATGAATGTGTTAGAGCGCCACCTACAGTTCACATCTGTGTATTGTGATGGAATGTGTTAGAGCGCCACCTACAGTTCACATCTGTGTATTGTGATGGAATGTGTTAGAGCGCCACCTACAGTTCACATCTGTGTATTGTGATGGAATGTGTTAGAGCTCCACCTACAGTTCACATCTGTGTATTGTGATGAATGTGTTAGAGCTCCACCTACAGTTCACATCTGTGTATTGTGATGGAGTGTGTTAGAGCGCCACCTACAGTTCACATCTGTGTATTGTGATGGAATGTGTTAGAGCTCCACCTACAGTTCACATCTGTGTATTGTGATGGAGTGTGTTAGAGCGCCACCTACAGTTCACATCTGTGTATTGTGATGGAATGTGTTAGAGCGCCCCCTACAGTTCACATCTGTGTATTGTGATGGAATGTGTTAGAGCGCCACCTACAGTTCACATCTGTGTATTGTGATGGAGTGTGTTAGAGCGCCACCTACAGTTCACATCTGTGTATTGTGATGGAATGTGTTAGAGCGCCCCCTACAGTTCACATCTGTGTATTGTGATGGAATGTGTTAGAGCGCCACCTACAGTTCACATCTGTGTATTGTGATGGAATGTGTTAGAGCGCCACCTACAGTTCACATCTGTGTATTGTGATGGAATGTGTTAGAGCTCCACCTACAGTTCACATCTGTGTATTGTGATGAATGTGTTAGAGCGCCCCCTACAGTTCACATCTGTGTATTGTGATGAATGTGTTAGAGCTCCACCTACAGTTCACATCTGTGTATTGTGATGAATGTGTTAGAGCGCCACCTACAGTTCACATCTGTGTATTGTGATGGAGTGTGTTAGAGCGCCACCTACAGTTCACATCTGTGTATTGTGATGAATGTGTTAGAGCTCCACCTACAGTTCACATCTGTGTATTGTGATGGAGTGTGTTAGAGCGCCACCTACAGTTCACATCTGTGTATTGTGATGGAATGTGTTAGAGCTCCACCTACAGTTCACATCTGTGTATTGTGATGGAGTGTGTTAGAGCGCCACCTACAGTTCACATCTGTGTATTGTGATGAATGTGTTAGAGCTCCACCTACAGTTCACATCTGTGTATTGTGATGAATGTGTTAGAGCTCCACCTACAGTTCACATCTGTGTATTGTGATGGAGTGTGTTAGAGCTCCACCTACAGTTCACATCTGTATATTGTGATGGAATGTGTTAGAGCGCCACCTACAGTTCACATCTGTGTATTGTGATGGAATGTGTTAGAGCTCCACCTACAGTTCACATCTGTGTATTGTGATGGAGTGTGTTAGAGCGCCACCTACAGTTCACATCTGTGTATTGTGATGAATGTGTTAGAGCTCCACCTACAGTTCACATCTGTGTATTGTGATGAATGTGTTAGAGCTCCACCTACAGTTCACATCTGTGTATTGTGATGGAACGTGTTAGAGCGCCACCTACAGTTCACATCTGTGTATTGTGATGAATGTGTTAGAGCGCCACCTACAGTTCACATCTGTGTATTGTGATGAATGTGTTAGAGCGCCACCTACAGTTCACATCTGTGTATTGTGATGGAATGTGTTAGAGCGCCACCTACAGTTCACATCTGTGTATTGTGATGGAGTGTGTTAGAGCGCCACCTACAGTTCACATCTGTGTATTGTGATGGAGTGTGTTAGAGCGCCACCTACAGTTCACATCTGTGTATTGTGATGAATGTGTTAGAGCTCCACCTACAGTTCACATCTGTGTATTGTGATGAATGTGTTAGAGCGCCACCTACAGTTCACATCTGTGTATTGTGATGAATGTGTTAGAGCGCCACCTACAGTTCACATCTGTGTATTGTGATGGAATGTGTTAGAGCTCCACCTACAGTTCACATCTGTGTATTGTGATGAATGTGTTAGAGCTCCACCTACAGTTCACATCTGTGTATTGTGATGGAATGTGTTAGAGCGCCACCTACAGTTCACATCTGTGTATTGTGATGGAATGTGTTAGAGCTCCACCTACAGTTCACATCTGTGTATTGTGATGGAATGTGTTAGAGCGCCCCCTACAGTTCACATCTGTGTATTGTGATGGAATGTGTTAGAGCTCCACCTACAGTTCACATCTGTGTATTGTGATGGAATGTGTTAGAGCGCCACCTACAGTTCACATCTGTGTATTGTGATGGAATGTGTTAGAGCGCCACCTACAGTTCACATCTGTGTATTGTGATGGAATGTGTTAGAGCGCCACCTACAGTTCACATCTGTGTATTGTGATGGAATGTGTTAGAGCGCCACCTACAGTTCACATCTGTGTATTGTGATGGAATGTGTTAGAGCTCCACCTACAGTTCACATCTGTGTATTGTGATGAATGTGTTAGAGCTCCACCTACAGTTCACATCTGTGTATTGTGATGAATGTGTTAGAGCGCCACCTACAGTTCACATCTGTGTATTGTGATGGAATGTGTTAGAGCGCCACCTACAGTTCACATCTGTGTATTGTGATGGAATGTGTTAGAGCGCCACCTACAGTTCACATCTGTGTATTGTGATGGAATGTGTTAGAGCTCCACCTACAGTTCACATCTGTGTATTGTGATGAATGTGTTAGAGCTCCACCTACAGTTCACATCTGTGTATTGTGATGGAGTGTGTTAGAGTGCCACCTACAGTTCACATCTGTGTATTGTGATGGAATGTGTTAGAGCTCCACCTACAGTTCACATCTGTGTATTGTGATGGAGTGTGTTAGAGCGCCACCTACAGTTCACATCTGTGTATTGTGATGGAATGTGTTAGAGCGCCCCCTACAGTTCACATCTGTGTATTGTGATGGAATGTGTTAGAGCGCCACCTACAGTTCACATCTGTGTATTGTGATGGAGTGTGTTAGAGCGCCACCTACAGTTCACATCTGTGTATTGTGATGGAATGTGTTAGAGCGCCCCCTACAGTTCACATCTGTGTATTGTGATGGAATGTGTTAGAGCGCCACCTACAGTTCACATCTGTGTATTGTGATGGAATGTGTTAGAGCGCCACCTACAGTTCACATCTGTGTATTGTGATGGAATGTGTTAGAGCTCCACCTACAGTTCACATCTGTGTATTGTGATGAATGTGTTAGAGCGCCCCCTACAGTTCACATCTGTGTATTGTGATGAATGTGTTAGAGCTCCACCTACAGTTCACATCTGTGTATTGTGATGAATGTGTTAGAGCGCCACCTACAGTTCACATCTGTGTATTGTGATGGAGTGTGTTAGAGCGCCACCTACAGTTCACATCTGTGTATTGTGATGAATGTGTTAGAGCTCCACCTACAGTTCACATCTGTGTATTGTGATGGAGTGTGTTAGAGCGCCACCTACAGTTCACATCTGTGTATTGTGATGGAATGTGTTAGAGCTCCACCTACAGTTCACATCTGTGTATTGTGATGGAGTGTGTTAGAGCGCCACCTACAGTTCACATCTGTGTATTGTGATGAATGTGTTAGAGCTCCACCTACAGTTCACATCTGTGTATTGTGATGAATGTGTTAGAGCTCCACCTACAGTTCACATCTGTGTATTGTGATGGAGTGTGTTAGAGCTCCACCTACAGTTCACATCTGTATATTGTGATGGAATGTGTTAGAGCGCCACCTACAGTTCACATCTGTGTATTGTGATGGAATGTGTTAGAGCTCCACCTACAGTTCACATCTGTGTATTGTGATGGAGTGTGTTAGAGCGCCACCTACAGTTCACATCTGTGTATTGTGATGAATGTGTTAGAGCTCCACCTACAGTTCACATCTGTGTATTGTGATGAATGTGTTAGAGCTCCACCTACAGTTCACATCTGTGTATTGTGATGGAACGTGTTAGAGCGCCACCTACAGTTCACATCTGTGTATTGTGATGAATGTGTTAGAGCGCCACCTACAGTTCACATCTGTGTATTGTGATGAATGTGTTAGAGCGCCACCTACAGTTCACATCTGTGTATTGTGAT
Source organism: Moxostoma hubbsi (assembly GCA_032164185.1). NCBI lineage: Eukaryota > Metazoa > Chordata > Actinopteri > Cypriniformes > Catostomidae > Moxostoma > Moxostoma hubbsi. The sequence continues at coordinate 41,988,094 of JAVLUX010000020.1, read as the reverse complement.
GGAATGTGTTAGAGCGCCACCTACAGTTCACATCTGTGTATTGTGATGGAGTGTGTTAGAGCGCCACCTACAGTTCACATCTGTGTATTGTGATGGAGTGTGTTAGAGCGCCACCTACAGTTCACATCTGTGTATTGTGATGAATGTGTTAGAGCTCCACCTACAGTTCACATCTGTGTATTGTGATGAATGTGTTAGAGCGCCACCTACAGTTCACATCTGTGTATTGTGATGAATGTGTTAGAGCGCCACCTACAGTTCACATCTGTGTATTGTGATGGAATGTGTTAGAGCTCCACCTACAGTTCACATCTGTGTATTGTGATGAATGTGTTAGAGCTCCACCTACAGTTCACATCTGTGTATTGTGATGGAATGTGTTAGAGCGCCACCTACAGTTCACATCTGTGTATTGTGATGGAATGTGTTAGAGCTCCACCTACAGTTCACATCTGTGTATTGTGATGGAATGTGTTAGAGCGCCCCCTACAGTTCACATCTGTGTATTGTGATGGAATGTGTTAGAGCTCCACCTACAGTTCACATCTGTGTATTGTGATGGAATGTGTTAGAGCGCCACCTACAGTTCACATCTGTGTATTGTGATGGAATGTGTTAGAGCGCCACCTACAGTTCACATCTGTGTATTGTGATGGAATGTGTTAGAGCGCCACCTACAGTTCACATCTGTGTATTGTGATGGAATGTGTTAGAGCGCCACCTACAGTTCACATCTGTGTATTGTGATGGAATGTGTTAGAGCGCCACCTACAGTTCACATCTGTGTATTGTGATGGAATGTGTTAGAGCGCCACCTACAGTTCACATCTGTGTATTGTGATGGAATGTGTTAGAGCGCCACCTACAGTTCACATCTGTGTATTGTGATGGAATGTGTTAGAGCGCCACCTACAGTTCACATCTGTGTATTGTGATGGAATGTGTTAGAGCACCACCTACAGTTCACATCTGTGTATTGTGATGGAATGTGTTAGAGCGCCCCCTACAGTTCACATCTGTGTATTGTGATGGAATGTGTTAGAGCGCCACCTACAGTTCACATCTGTGTATTGTGATGAATGTGTTAGAGCGCCACCTACAGTTCACATCTGTGTATTGTGATGAATGTGTTAGAGCGCCACCTACAGTTCACATCTGTGTATTGTGATGGAATGTGTTAGAGCGCCACCTACAGTTCACATCTGTGTATTGTGATGGAATGTGTTAGAGCGCCACCTACAGTTCACATCTGTGTAATGTGATGGAATGTGTTAGAGCGCCCCTACAGTTCACATCTGTGTAATGTGCTGGAATGTGTTAGAGCGCCCCCTACAGTTCACATCTGTGTATTGTGATGGAATGTGTTAGAGCGCCACCTACAGTTCACATCTGTGTATTGTGATGGAATGTGTTAGAGCGCCCCCTACAGTCACATCTGTGTATTGTGATGAATGTGTTAGAGCTCCACCTACAGTTCACATCTGTGTATTGTGATGAATGTGTTAGAGCGCCACCTACAGTTCACATCTGTGTATTGTGATGAATGTGTTAGAGCGCCACCTACAGTTCACATCTGTGTATTGTGATGGAATGTGTTAGAGCTCCACCTACAGTTCACATCTGTGTATTGTGAAGGAATGTGTTAGAGCGCCACCTACAGTTCACATCTGTGTATTGTGAAGGAATGTGTTAGAGCGCCACCTACAGTTCACATCTGTGTATTGTGATGGAATGTGTTAGAGCGCCACCTACAGTTCACATCTGTGTATTGTGATGGAATGTGTTAGAGCGCCACCTACAGTTCACATCTGTGTATTGTGATGGAATGTGTTAGAGCGCCACCTACAGTTCACATCTGTGTATTGTGATGGAATGTGTTAGAGCGCCACCTACAGTTCACATCTGTGTATTGTGATGGAATGTGTTAGAGCGCCACCTACAGTTCACATCTGTGTATTGTGATGGAATGTGTTAGAGCGCCACCTACAGTTCACATCTGTGTATTGTGATGGAATGTGTTAGAGCGCCACCTACAGTTCACATCTGTGTATTGTGATGGAATGTGTTAGAGCGCCACCTACAGTTCACATCTGTGTATTGTGATGGAATGTGTTAGAGCACCACCTACAGTTCACATCTGTGTATTGTGATGGAATGTGTTAGAGCGCCCCCTACAGTTCACATCTGTGTATTGTGATGGAATGTGTTAGAGCGCCACCTACAGTTCACATCTGTGTATTGTGATGAATGTGTTAGAGCGCCACCTACAGTTCACATCTGTGTATTGTGATGGAATGTGTTAGAGCGCCACCTACAGTTCACATCTGTGTATTGTGATGGAATGTGTTAGAGCGCCACCTACAGTTCACATCTGTGTAATGTGATGGAATGTGTTAGAGCGCCCCTACAGTTCACATCTGTGTAATGTGCTGGAATGTGTTAGAGCGCCCCCTACAGTTCACATCTGTGTATTGTGATGGAATGTGTTAGAGCGCCACCTACAGTTCACATCTGTGTATTGTGATGGAATGTGTTAGAGCGCCCCCTACAGTCACATCTGTGTATTGTGATGAATGTGTTAGAGCTCCACCTACAGTTCACATCTGTGTATTGTGATGAATGTGTTAGAGCGCCACCTACAGTTCACATCTGTGTATTGTGATGAATGTGTTAGAGCGCCACCTACAGTTCACATCTGTGTATTGTGATGGAATGTGTTAGAGCTCCACCTACAGTTCACATCTGTGTATTGTGAAGGAATGTGTTAGAGCGCCACCTACAGTTCACATCTGTGTATTGTGAAGGAATGTGTTAGAGCGCCACCTACAGTTCACATCTGTGTATTGTGATGGAATGTGTTAGAGCGCCACCTACAGTTCACATCTGTGTATTGTGATGGAATGTGTTAGAGCGCCACCTACAGTTCACATCTGTGTATAGTGATGGAATGTGTTAGAGCGCCACCTACAACAACATCTGTGTATTGTGATGGAATGTGTTAGAGCGCCACCTACAGTTCACATCTGTGTATTGTGATGGAATGTGTTAGAGCGCCACCTACAGTTCACATCTGTGTATTGTGATGGAATGTGTTAGAGCGCCACCTACAGTTCACATCTGTGTATAGTGATGGAATGTGTTAGAGCGCCACCTACAACAACATCTGTGTATTGTGATGGAATGTGTTAGAGCGCCACCTACAGTTCACATCTGTGTATTGTGATGGAATGTGTTAGAGCGCCACCTACAGTTCACATCTGTGTATTGTGATGGAATGTGTTAGAGCGCCACCTACAGTTCACATCTGTGTATTGTGATGGAATGTGTTAGAGCGCCACCTACAGTTCACATCTGTGTATTGTGATGGAATGTGTTAGAGCGCCACCTACAGTTCACATCTGTGTATTGTGATGGAATAATTTTTTTTAAGTGCTTCCTGCTGTCTAGTGGAATAAAATGAGTGAACAGAACCAGAATTACATGTAAGTTACCATGAGAAAACTTCTTGATATTCTTGAAAATATATATTTTTCACCTCGGAGCATGTTTGAAAACTGTTTGGTTTCTCGTGTATTCAAAGCGCAAGGAAACTATTTTAATGCCATTTTAAGTCATTTATAAAGTCATTCAATATTTATTAATTTTTTTGTAGAAAATGTTATACATGTTTTTCAAAAATGTGTAAAAACAACGTGAACTCAAAGATTACACGTCTACGAACTTAACACACGTACGTTAATTTGTTTTTTTTAAATATTTGATGATTCATAAATGTAATTGTTTTATCAAATGAGTCAATGATACTATATAACAGCAGCAGATTAATATAAAATGGATTTATTATATTACTCTACTGCTACAGCTGTAACTAAACAGAACTGTCCAATCGCAACAGAAGTTATATAATGTTGTGAACCACTAATTCTGTAGATTTCCCCATCATATATGTTTACAATGTGAGTTTCTTTAACAAAAACAGCATGCTCGTGTCATAAAGCTGCTTTGATGTGAGTATTAACTGAGAGGAACAGAATAATCCAACTGCTGTTCTTACACTCACCACGAGCACAACAAATGAACTGCTCTGAAGTCACAAACTAATAAACATTTTCCACATAAACTCTTTTAGTCTGTCACCACACGCTCACAGTCAGATATTGAGACTGTTTACTGCTGACGAAAATTCACAGATATTGTTGTCTGATATTAAATAAGACTAAACTGTCTAAAACATTTGAAAGCTTGGGTGGCTTCCCACAACAAGAAGTTTTGGCGTGAGTGAAATAAAGCAAGGAAGAGATTATTAATCAGAGACGGGCCACTATTCAAATTAATGGGAGAAATGGAACGCCAGCGGATGTGATATCACCTGTCAATCAAATCGGGAAGGCGCATGCGCTTTAGATATGCAAGCGGAAATGCGGTTTTTTTTTTTAAGGTAAAAAATAACAATTTATGATACCAGTGTTGTCAGATTTTAATGCTGATTTTAAATATGTTCTTTTATCGTAATATTGACCAACCATATTAGAGATTTCCATGTTCCCCCATTCAAGCTAGACTGCAATAACTAGAAATAACCACCCGAGAGCGTTCCAAAGATGGCCGACAGTGGACGGACTATATTATTGGTATAATATATTCATAGTTCAGCCTGTAGTTATAAAGCTGTGCAGTGTATACACAACACAGTGATTTCACTTACAGCCCTAAGATGAAATGTAAAATTATTAATTCCCCAAGTTGGCAAGATATGTCCGTAATGACGAGGCTCCGCCCTGATTCTCAATTGAAAACCCTTAATTATTTATTTATATATTAAAATGATCTGCCTCAGACAAAGCAAGCTCAACCTTTGTGAGGTTACTATAGCAGGTCTATAATAAAACTATAAACAAATTAGGATTCAATCACGATTATTACATTATTTGAATTAACCGCGTTTAGCGCGCGTGCGGTCAACATGGCCGCGCCCACGAGGGGGCGACCCGCTCAACGTAAAATGAACTGCTTTTTGGGGGCTACTGACATGACTGCACACTTATTTCTAATGGAAGTGTATTGTAAATCTTTTTAAAAAAGTGCTATTCGTGTCTTTATGTGTAACACGTTTTTTTTAAAACTAGCAAAAGCGTGCAGAGTGCACAAACATGGACTTTCTTACCCTGAGAAATGCTTACTGGAGACAAAAAGTGCGACAGCCAGCCCTGGTTATTTATTAACATCTTGTTTATTTTGACTCCGATAAATAAATGTCATTTTTATCATGTTATTTTTTTTAAACGAAGATATTATTACTGTTAATATGAATCACGCATTATCTTGTTTTATTCACCAGATTCCATTTAAAATCATTCAATTTGACGTTATTCCTCCTCTGACCAGCAGATGGCGGTGTTGCACTGAACATCCCAGATAGAGACGCAAGTAAACATTTTCCAGCAATTAAGTTTATCTTTAATAGCTAATAAATGACAGAACTGTTCATACAGTAAATGCACATGCCATTAATTATTATAATAAATGATCAGGATTTGTTTCGGTATTGTTTTGTGAAGGGGTTGTGATGGAGGTGGAGCAGATCCGAGATGATCAAACACTGGTGAAAGGACCAAACATTCACACACCCCTGACGAACCTCACACACCAGAACGGTAAGAAAACCTCAATATTTCTATTATTTCCTTTTATTTGTGCTCTCTTATAATATCTCTCTTATACTGTTGCATTGTGGACTAATAATAACTTCTAAATCTGTCATGAAATCAGACTGTGCTTTAACGCTTTGGCTATAGTTGATAAAACTCTTAATTGAATTAGTATTTTAATAAATATATTCGTTGTGAGATTACATTGTCATTGATTACAATTTTGTTGTGAGTTTGGCGACTGCAGTGTGTGTTTTCAAGTGAGCCCTTTCCTCATGTCCACTTGCAAGTGCACTAAAGAGGCGTCACGGGTGTGTAAGGGCACTTTGCCCACTCTGCAGTGCTGGCACATGTTGCCCTGCCAGGCAGCTGTTTGGGGTATTAATAGGGTGTGTGTGCTTTGGACTCTCTGCTCACTTACAGCCGTTAAACAACCTCTCAGCTCAACTCAACTGCATCTTTAGTGCATTTCTGAGTTTACTTTCTTTGTTTTCCATTTAAGTCAGGACTAAGTATGCTGCCTATGTAGACAGTAGGCAGCACGAGAGCTCACTAGAACAGAACTCCATATGGGGAACTGTTGAAGAGAGTGACTGTGTTTCTCATATGTTAATGAAGTAACTGTTAATCCTCTGCTACACACATGACTATAATATCTCCAATCATAGAGATGTGCTGTTCAGAGATCAGAATCATGGAATAAAATAATTGGCCATCTATCACGAGACAACAACGTCATAGAGATTTGGGGAATGGGATTTTTTAACTGGGAAATAAAACACCCACCCAAAACAAACTAACAACAAACCAGAACACTCTAGCAACCACATAGCAACCACCCAGAACACACTAGTGTGTGTTTAATTGTGTGTGTGTGTGATGGTGTTTAAGTGTGTGTGTGTGTGTGATAGTGTTTGTGTGTGTGTGTGTGAGATGGTGTTTGAGTGTGTATGTGTGTGTGTGTGTGTGTGTGTGATGGTGTGTGTGTGTGTGTGTGTGATGGTACTTGAGTGTGTGTATGTGTGTGTGATGGTATTTGAGTGTGTGTGTGATGATGTTTGAGTGTGTGTGTGTGTGTGTGTGTGTATGTGTGTGTGATGGTGTTTGAGTGTGTATGTGTGTGTGATGGTATTTGAGTGTGTGTGTGTGATGGTGTTTGAGTGTGTGTGTGAGTGTGATGGTGTTTGAGTGTGAGTGTGATGGTGTTTGAGTGTGTGTGTGTGAGTGTGATGGTATTTGAGTGTGTGTGTGTGCGTGTGTGTGTGATGGTATTTGAGTGTGTGTGTGTGTGTGATGGTATTTGAGTGTGTGTGTGATGGTATTTGAGTGTGTGTGTGTGTGATGGTATTTGAGTGTTTGTGCGTTTGAGTGTGTGTGTGTGTGTGTGATGGTATTTGAGTGTGTGTGTGTGATGGTGTTTGAGTGTGTGTGATGGTGTTTGAGTGTGTGTGTGTGATGGTGTTTGAGTGTTTGTGTGTTTGAGTGTGTGTGTGTGATGGTGTTTGAGTGTTTGTGTGTTTGAGTGGGTGTGTGATGGTATTTGAGTGTGTGTGATGGTGTTTGAGTGTGTGTGTGTGATGGTGTTTGAGTGTTTGTGTGTTTGAGTGTGTGTGTGTGATGGTGTTTGAGTGTTTGTGTGTTTGAGTGTGTGTGTGTGATGGTGTTTGAGTGTGTGTGTGTGATGGTGTTTGAGTGTTTGTATGTTTGAGTGTGTGTGTGTGATGGTATTTGAGTGTTTGTGATGGTGTTTGAGTGTGTGTGTGTGTGATGGTGTTTGAGTGTGTGTGTGTGTGTGTGTGATGGTGTTTGAGTATGTATTTGTGTGTGTGATGGTACTTGAGTGTGTGTGTGAGTGTGTGTGTGTGATGGTATTTGAGTGTGTGTGTGTGTGATGGTACTTGAGTGTGTGTGTGAGTGTGTGTGTGTGTGATGGTATTTGTGTGTGTGTGTGTGATGGTGTTTGAGTGTGTGTGTGTGTGTGATGGTGTTTGAGTGTGTGTGTGTGATGGTGTGTGTGTGTGTGTGTGATGGTGTTTGAGTATGTATTTGTGTGTGTGATGGTACTTGAGTGTGTGTGTGAGTGTGTGTGTGTGATGGTATTTGAGTGTGTGTGTGTGTGTGTGATGGTACTTGAGTGTGTGTGTGAGTGTGTGTGTGTGATGGTATTTGAGTGTGTGTGTGTGATGGTATTTGAGTGTGTGTGTGTGATGGTGTTTGAGTGTGTGTGTGTGTGTGATGGTGTTTGAGTGTGTGTGTGTGTGATGGTGTTTGAATGTGTGTGTGTGTGTGTGTGTGTGTGTGTGTGTTTGTCATCACACAAAAATAGGTGATTGTCACAAGTCCTGTCAAGAAAATGCTTATATTTAACCCCAAATCTATACATAAAAATATGAAATAATATTTTGCATAAACAATATGAAGAATTGACCGTAAATATTTTTTCAGGACCTAAAAAGAGGCTTCATGATCCATTTATACTGATTGGCAGGAAGTTCATTAATGTGTTTGATCTTGTTTTGGCAGCAGTTGATTAAAAGCTGTACGACGTGAACAATATTCCCAATCCCATTTTCTGAAAGATTTCTTTCCGATTCCAGCATTTCAAACCGGTTTAATACCCAATACTGAGCAAACGTTTTTTTGAGGTGTTTGTGGTTTTGCGCTGCGTCTCTTTTGTTAAATGCAACAATGGCTTGTCTTTATCCTCATGTTGCTGGGCAACCAGGACGGAAACTCACAGACGACACAGGAAATCATGCCTCTCTTCTACTTCCACTTTCTGTTGCCATCAGAGCAAAAATAAATATTTCTACGAGGAACCAGAAATAGTGAAGATGATCTGGGAGAGAAAGACACAGACATTTAAAGCAAAATGAGAATGATGCCATTATTCACATTATTAACATGATTTGTATCGTACTGTAACACGGGAGATTATTTTCTGTAATTAAAGATGCTGCAGTGTTTGCACTATTGATGTTTTCCATGTCTGCAGTGTCTCTCATGGTCTTGACCCTTGACCTCAAACTGTTGATCCGCCCAGGCGATAGCTCATGGGAAAGTCATTACTCACAAATACACAGCAGTCATTTAACCGCCTCTAGAGACTGCTGTAAAGTTCATATTAGCAGGACATTACTTCAGTACTTCACCAATGATCGTCATGTTCATATATATTCATATGTATTATATGTTTGACCCACAGTTATTATGGTTAATAACAGACTTTCCCACCCCATTATTTTCCTCTCCACCATACAATAAAACGGTGAGAAAGTGATGTAATAATTATGACGAAACATTCAATAAAACAGTAGTTTTGTCGATCGGTTAATGCTGTGAATGAATTGGTTATACTGTGATTGTTATCATCAGTCTAAAACGTACAGAACATTGATGTTGTTTCTGTTGGTGAAGCTGAAGATGTGTTTGTTTCGGAGTCACTGTACTGTAAATCTGCAGCCATAAGGCATTGACCTCTGTGTTTATAAACTGTGGGTGACATCCTGTTTGAAAAATAAACAAGCTTGCTAATGTCCGATCACATGCAGAATTTCACTTGACATTCTACAAACTCTGGGTTAAAAGCATGAACTGGTCTGTACTGAAAAGACATTTTCTGTTTTCTGAAGGACAAAAGACACATGTACGGAGCTCCTAAGAGTACATTTCTGAAATAGTTTTGCGATCCCTCGCTATATATCATATCTTTACTAAAATAACTATATTTTAACTGGGGGGTGGGGGTTAATGCAAATCATATTTTTGTAGTTATTTTGATTTTAATACAAAACAGTAGTAAAATAATGGTGTTTGTAGTAAAACTATAGTAACCACAAGATTAACCATGGTTAATCACAATATTACTATAGTAAAACAATAGTTAAACTAATAGCAAGCACAACTGATTAGTAGGGAATACAAACTTATTGCGAGGGAACTCAAAAACTATTGCATAGGCACGCAAAACTTATGGCAAGGGAGTGCAAAACTTATTGTGAGGGAGCACAAACCTATTGCAAATGCACGCAAAACTTATTGTGAGGGAACACAAACCTATTGCAAATGCACGCAAAACTTATTGTGAGGGAACACAAACCTATTGCAAATGCACGCAAAACTTATTGCGAGGGAGCGCAAAACTATTGCAAAGTAATGCAAAACCTATTGCGAGGGAGCGCAAAACTTATTGAGAGGGAACACAAAACTTATTGAGAGGGAACAAAAAACTATTGCAAATGCATGCAAAACTTATTGAGAGGGAGCGCAAAACTTATTGAGAGGGAACACAAAACTTATTGAGAGGGAACACAAAACTTATTATGAGGGAACACAAAACTTATTGAGAGGGAACGCAAAAATGATTGAGAGGGAACTCAAAACTTATTGTGAGGGAACTCAAAACTTATTGTGAGGGAACACAAAACTCATTGAGAGGGAACTCAAAACTTATTGTGAGGGAACTCAAAACTTATTGTGAGGGAACACAAAACTCATTGAGAGGGAACTCAAAACTTATTGTGAGGGAACTCAAAACTTATTGTGAGGGAACACAAAACTCATTGAGAGGGAACTCAAAACTCATTGAGAGGGAACTCAAAACTTATTGCGAGGGAGCGCAAAACTTATTGAGAGGGAACACAAAACTTATTATGAGGGAACACAAAACTTATTGAGAGGGAACGCAAAAATGATTGAGAGGGAACTCAAAACTTATTGTGAGGAACACAAAACTTATTGAGAGGGAACACAAAACTTATTGAGAGGGAACTCAAAACTCATTGAGAGGGAACACACAACTTATTGTGAGGGAACACAAAACTTATTGTGAGGAACACAAAACTTATTGAGAGGGAACACAAAACTATTGCAAATGCATGCAAAACTTATGGCAAGGGAGTGCAAAACTTATTGTGAGGGAGCACAAACCTATTGCAAATGCACGCAAAACTTATTGTGAGGGAACACAAACCTATTGCAAATGCACGCAAAACTTATTGCGAGGGAGCGCAAAACTTATTGAGAGGGAACAAAAAACTATTGCAAATGCATGCAAAACCTATTGCGAGGGAGCGCAAAACTTATTGAGAGGGAACACAAAACTTATTGAGAGGGAACACAAAACTTATTATGAGGGAACACAAAACTTATTGAGAGGGAACGCAAAAATGATTGAGAGGGAACTCAAAACTTATTGTGAGGGAACTCAAAACTTATTGAGAGGGAACACAAAACTCATTGAGAGGGAACTCAAAACTTATTGTGAGGGAACTCAAAACTTATTGTGAGGGAACACAAAACTCATTGAGAGGGAACTCAAAACTTATTGTGAGGGAACACAAAACTTATTGTGAGGGAACACACAACTTATTGTGAGGGAACACAAAACTTATTGTGAGGAACACAAAACTTATTGAGAGGGAACACAAAACTTATTGTGAGGAACACAAAACTTATTGAGAGGGAACACAAAACTTATTGAGAGGGAACTCAAAACTCATTGAGAGGGAACACACAACTTATTGTGAGGGAACACAAAACTTATTGTGAGGAACACAAAACTTATTGAGAGGGAACACAAAACTATTGCAAATGCATGCAAAACTTATTGCGAGGGAGCGCAAAACTTATTGAGAGGGAACGCAAAACTTATTATGAGGGAACGCAAAACTTATTGAGAGGGAACACAAAACTTATTATGAGGGAACACAAAACTTATTGAGAGGGAACTCAAAACTTATTGTGAGGGAACTCAAAACTTATTGAGAGGGAACACACAACTTATTGTGAGGGAACACAAAACTTATTGAGAGGTAACTCAAAACTTATTGTGAGGAACACAAAACTTATTGTGAGGGAACTCAAAACTTATTGTGAGGAACTCAAAACTTATTGAGAGGGAACACACAACTTATTGTGAGGGAACACACAACTTATTGAGAGGGAACTCAAAACTTATTGAGAGGGAACTCAAAACTCATTGAGAGGGAACTCAAAACTTATTGTGAGGGAACTCAAAACTTATTGTGAGGAACTCAAAACTTATTGTGAGGGAACTCAAAACTTATTGAGAGGGAACACACAACTTATTGTGAGGGAACACAAAACTTATTGAGAGGGAACACACAACTTATTGTGAGGGAACACACAACTTATTGAGAGGGAACACACAACTTATTGTGAGGGAACACACAACTTATTGAGAGGGAACTCAAAACTTATTGTGATTGAACTCAAAACTTATTGTGAGGGAACTCAAAACTTATTGTGAGGAACACAAAACTTATTGTGAGGAACTCAAAACTTATTGTGAGGAACACAAAACGTATTGTGAGGAACACAAAACGTATTGTGAGGAACTCAAAACTTATTGTGAGGGAACTCAAAACTTATTGTGAGGGAACACAAAACTCATTGAGAGGGAACACACAACTTATTGTGAGGGAACACAAAACTTATTGAGAGGGAACACAAAACTCATTGAGAGGGAACACAATAAGTTTTGTTCATCAGTTCTAATATGTCAATCTTCTTTTACCCCAGAACACTTTAGTCCCCTGTTTGAGCGCATCATGAGAAGAAGCCAGTCACTGCTGCTGTTGTTCATATCACTGCTGACCTCTGAGGTGAGACTAAAAACAGAACAGTATAATAATAGTAATAATAATAAAACTTTATTATATATATTTAGTTTGTATATTATGCATAGGCTATAGTTTTTACTCACCCTCATGCCATCCCAGATGTGTGTGACTTTCTTTCTTCTGCAGAACACAAATGAAGATTTGTAGAAGAATATTTCAGCTCTGTAGGTCCATACAATGCAAGTGAATGTGACCAGAAATGTTATGCTGCCATTATGTGCTTTTTGGAGCTTCAAAGTAATCCATAAGACTCCAGTGGTTTAATCCATGTCTTCAGAAGAGATATGATAGGTGTGGGTGAGAAACAGATCAATATTGAAGTCTATTTTGACTATAAATTCTCCTTAAATGGACCTCAATATTGACTTCTGAAAACATGGATTAAACCACTGGAGGCTTCAGGATTCACTTGCATTGTACAGACCTACAGAGCTGAAATATTCTTCTTAGGATGGCATAAGGGGTGGGCGTGGGGGCGTGGGGGCCCACCCCTTAATTGTTCTAAACCTCTAAATTGTTCTATAACACATCATTTATCATATACTTTTGATGTAAAATCCACAATATCATTAAATTACTATTTAAACAAACCTTTCAATGTGTTGTGCTCACGCCACACCTGTTGCAGGTGTATTACTGTGGCGATGTGGTAATCGCTGCGAGGATCCCAGCAGAGGACGAGACCGAAATCCAAGCGTCCCCCACTGATCTGACTGTGGCACGCGAGCAGATCCTGTCCGCCCAGTTTGAGTGTTACCTCAAAATCATGCACGACCCTGCAAGTTCTGAAGCAGGTCAGAGAGTCGCTGGGACCGTCTCTCTCTCTCTCTCTCTCTCTCTCTCTCTCTCTCTCTCTCTCTCTCAATTCAATTTCAATTTAACGAGCTTTATTGGCATGACAAAGACATTTTGTATTGCCAAAGCAATTACATAGAAAAACAAAACAGGAACTAAACTAAGACATGACAACAATAATAAATATAAATAAATAGCATTAATGCAACATATGGGGTCAGTAACGGGGGGGGGGGGGGGGGGGTATTGGGGTCAGGGGTCATCGATACATCATGTGTTGTTATTGGTTGAGTTCTGGTTGTCCCGCAGGTTTCTACAGGATAGTACAAATCTTGCAGCTATATTTGCACATTCCTCTTTTTCCCCCAGAATAAAACACATTTTTTGTGTTGGGGTGCAGTCATTGAAATCTGGGCATATGTTGTTAATTTTGGGGTAATATTTGTTTCTAATTGGTTGGTATTTTGGGCATTCTGTGAGGAAGTGCAGTTCTGTCTCAATCACTCCCAGGATGCATTGGGAGCACAGTCTGTCCTCGCGGGGCAGCCATGTCTGTCTGCGGCGGCCCGTCTCTACGGCCAGACTGTGCTCGCTGAGTCTGTACATCGTCAGTGCTTTTCTTAACTTTCTGTCAGTCACTGTGGTCAGATAGTTTGCCACCGTGTACTCTCGATTTAGTGCCGAATAACATTCCAGTTTGTGTTGAGTTTTAATGGTGTTTGTCCAATGCGTGAGGTATTTCTCCTTTTCTTTGTGTATAATTTGGTTCGGCCGAATGTTTGTGAGTGTGCCGTTATCCTGAGACTGGCCGATCTCCTCAGGTGTGACTTCAGTCAGTCTCAGGACAAGCTGGCATAGGGGACTCTTCACCCCGCTCAGCTCTTGGTGTTTTAGGGCTTTATAATGGGATGTGTTGGGGTCACTTGTCTTTAGATGCTTCCAGAATTTGATGGCTCTTTTCTGAATGTTCAAAAGGAGAGGGTATTGGCCTAATTCTGCCCTGCATCCATTATTTGGGGCTTTTCTTTGGACATTAATGATTCTTTTACAAAATTCCAGATGCAGAGTTTCAATGGGATGTTTTTCCCAATTTAAATAGTCAAATTTTACAGGTGGACCCCAAACTTCACTGCCATATAATGCGATTGGTTCGATGACTGATTTGAATATTTTGAGCCAGATCCTGATCGGAATATCAATTTTAATGGATTTTTTAATGGCATAAAACACCCTTTGTGCTTTCTCTTTGAGTTCATTCACAGCCAAAGCAAAATTACCTGTAGAACTGATTTTTAGGCCGAGGTAAGTGTATGTCTTTGTGATTTCAATGCTTCTGTTTGATAATGAAAAAATGTTTGTTAGTCCCTGAGATCTGGATCGCTTTTGGAAGATCATGACTTTGGTTTTTTGGTGGTTGACTGTCAGGGCCCAGGTCTGACAGTAACTCTCCAGTAATGCCAGGCTCTGCTGTAGCCCCTCTTTAGTGGGCGACAGGAGCACCAGGTCATCTGCGTAGAGGAGACACTTTATTTCTGTGTCATGTAAAGTGAGACCTCGAACGGGAGATTGTTCAATAGTTTGTGCCAACTGATTGATATACATGTTGAAGAGGGTGGGGCTTAAACTGCAGCCCTGTCTCACTCCTCGCCGTTGATGGAAAAATTTGGTTCTTTTGTTGCCAATTTTAACAGCACATTGATTGGCTGTGTACATTGATTTGATGACATCATAAGATTTTCCCCCTACACCACTGTCAATAAGTTTAAAGTATAATCCTTCATTCCAGATTGAATCAAACGCTTTCTTAAAATCTACAAAACAGGCAAAAATTTGGCTTTTATTTTGATGTACATATTTATCAATGAGTGTCTGTAGGGTGAAAATGTGGTCAGATGTGCGACATTTTGGCATGAATCCGATTTGACATTTACTCAAGGCATTGTGCTTCATAAGGAAGTCTAAAAGTCTGCTGTTTAAAATACTGCAGAAGACCTTCCCCAGATTACTGTTCACACAGATGCCTCGGTAGTTATTAGGGTCTAATTTATCCCCACTCTTATAGATGGGGCTGATGAGTCCCTGATTCCAGATCTCAGGGAAATAACCGGCACACAGAACATCATTGAACAGTTTTACAGTCGCCAGTTTAAAGTTGTGATCCATGTGTTTCAGCATCTCATTGAGGATGCCGTCTACACCACATGCTTTTTTGGACTCTAGGACACTGATCTTGTCCTCCAGTTCTTTCATTGTGATTGGGAAGTCTAATGGGTTTTGGTTTTCTTTAATGGATTTTTCAAACTCTTCTAATTTTTTAATAATGTCACTTTGATCATGATTTTGGGTTGTGCGATATAGATCTTGGAAATGATTTTTCCACAGTTCTCCATCTTGTATTGCCAATTCTTCATTTGATTTATATAGTGATTTCCATTTATCCCAGAATTTATTTGAGTTGACTAATTCTTCAATTTCTTGAAGCTGGCTCTGTAAGAACTGTTCTTTTTTCCTTCTGAGTGTGTGTTTGTATTGTTTTAGTGCCTCACAGTAACGGAGGCGTAGGTCCTGATTATCTGGTTGTCTGTGTTTTTGGTTGGATAATTTTCGGAGGTTCGTCCTCAGAGTCTTACAGTCTGAATCAAACCATTTGTCTGTGTCTAATTTCTTTTTCTTAGGTTTGATTTTTGCCAAATTGCTCCTTTGTGCAGTTTTGTAGAAAATGGTGTTTAGATCTTTTACTGCCTGATTTACACCATCATTATTTTTAGTGTATTCCTGTATTTGGAAAGAAAGTAAGAGAGATTGTATCTCTGTAAGTGTAATTGCATTTGTGTAGTCATTGCTGCTGTTATCCGTCCATTTAAATGATTGTATTCTGCTCATTGTGTATGCTGTTGTGGTTGTTGTTTTGGTGGTTGATTCAGACTGTTTGACATACAGGGTAATTTGGCTGTGATCTGAGAAAGCTGTTAATGGTTTGACTGTGAATGCTCTCAAAGAAGAAAGGTCCAGATCTGTGATTGCGTAATCGACAGTGCTGCTACCAAGAGCTGAGCTGTAGGTGTACCGTCCGAACGAGTCTCCCCTTAGTCTTCCATTGACGATGTACAGACCCAGACTGCGACAGAGCTGCAGCAGCTGCTTTCCATGGGCGTTTGTTGCCTTGTCATTGTTCTGTCTGGGGGCATGAGAGGGAAAAATCACATTATTTCCAGTAATGAATCGGTCACCGTATGTGTCTGTGAAATCTAGTTCTACACCAGTTCTACAGTTCAGATCCCCCAGAATCAGCACATTCCCCTGGGCCTGGAAATGACTGATTTCTCGCTCTATGGTAGGAAAGGTTTCTTCCTGGAAATAGGGTGACTCAAGAGGGGGAATATAGATTGCACATAGAAAGACGGATTTTGAGGTGGACATTATGCCTTTTTTTATTTTCAGCCATAGATGGTATTGTTCAATTTTGATTAATTCTATGGCACAGGATAATTCAGATTTAATCCAGATTAACATCCCTCCTGAGTCTCTGCCCTGTTTAACTGATGTGAGTTTTACTGATGGTAACACTATCTCCTTGAACCCTGCGGGACAACCAGTGTGCTCATCACCTCGACTCCACGTTTCCTGTAAGATAATGATATCTTGATCTTTAAGTTCTCTGATGAAATCAGAGTTTCGACTCTTAAGGCCAAAAGCTGAGGAGCTCAGACCTTGAATGTTCCACATGGAGATGCAAAATGACTTCATCTAAAGATAGTCTGTTGGGTTTGTTTGCTATTTATAGAAAAGAGAAAGACATAAGACCAAAAACTATGTAGAAACAATGAAATAGTGAGAATATAATTTTGTAAAATGTATATGTAAGGTCCTTTATATTTTTGAAGCACTGTCCTTACACTAATATATATCTATACACACACATATACATAAATATACATAATTTTTTTTTTTTTTTTTAATAATTTTTTATTTTATTTTATTTATTTATTTTTTCCTTTCCTCTCTCCTCATTTCTTACCGCTGCCCCGTGTGGGACAGTAAGCGTGAGCAGATGATGTTCAGCATGTGCTGGATGTCCTGAAGATCAGTGCTGCCTCGGTTTGCTTCTCCACTGAGGGCCTGGGCATAGCTCAGTTTACCTGGCTGAGGTGTGGTGTGCTGCGGAGGGTGGTCCGGTGCTGTGGGGTACCCTGCAGGTGCTGGGTGTTTGGGGATTTCGCAGTCCAGTCTCTGACCACGTGGCTCCCCTCTGGGTGCTGTATCTCTGGGTGCTGTGTCTCTGGGTGCTGTATCTCTGGGTGTGGCTCTGGATGTCATGTAGGATGGGGTGTTGTTCTCTGACCTGCGTCTTGTTGGGTTTCCTGGGCTTGGGTTTGTTCTGCTCCAGCGGGGGGTTGTCTGGTTGTTCCGGTTTAGAGCAACATCTTTCAAAGTTTTTGCCAGCACATGTACAACATCCCTGTATAGATGAACGTGGTCATACAGACAGCTTGTGTCCAGGTCTGTGTGGTGTGCCAGGTGGACATTAGGCAGTGAGGCGCAGTGTCTTGAGATGCTGGCATTTATTTTGGTGATTGTGTGGGGATGAAAGTCTTTTCTTGGAAGCAGAGTGGAGAGGATAATTTTTGAACTGGGGAAGGAATGTCTCGCTTTCTCCAGAACAGCTCTCAGGGAATCAGCCACCCCGTCCTGCTGGCTCCTCAGGTCATTTGTGCCTGTGTGTATGATGATGTGGCTGGGGCAGCCGAGTTGTGGCTCTGTGAGGAGTTCCAGGGCTTTCTTAGTGTTGGGGCACCAGAGTTTAACAGCTCGGTGATGGGGGAAAAGTTTGTTGACATCAAGAAATTTTCCATTTGAGTCGATGAGTAGCACTATTTCTGGTTTCTCTGTGCTGAGTAGCTTTGGGCTGTTGTGTTGTGAGTGCTGGCTCTGTTGTGTGTTATCTGGCGGGGGGTGCTGTGGTGTCGGTGGGTTGTCTGAGTTGGGCTCCACAGTGGTGGGGGGCAGCAGTGGTGCTGTAGGGGTCTGCTCTGGTCCCTTTCTGGTCTCCAGCAGCTCTCTTATCTGCTCTCTCAGTGCTGTGAGCTCACTGCGCTGCTGCTCTTTCACTTCCTGTAGCTCTCTCACCTGTTGCTCTAACTTTATTGTGCACTGCTCTCTAACCTGTAGCTGCTGTGTTAATGCAGTCAGCTCACGGTGGTAACTGTCCTTCTCTTGCTGCAACTCTCTCATTTGCTGTGAGAGGGCTGTTATTTGTTGTGTGACCTGCTCTTTATCCTGCTGTAATTTGGTGAGACAGGCACATCTGTCTGTGTGCACAGGCTGCTGTTTTAACACAGTTTCTCTCAGCTGCACGAGCTCAAACTCCAGCCTAGTGAAGTGTTCCTGTAGCAGAGGAACAGATTTGAGCGCTAGAAGGTCCAGGTCCTGGTTGGGTCTCTCTTTTCCCTCAGTCTTTGTGGGAGGAGCCATGCTGTGGTCTGACCTGGGCTCTGGTGTTATCTGTGCCTTCTGCTCACATGATGCATTCACATTTAATGAAACTATCTCTTGTTTGATAATTTCATTTAGTGCACTGTAGTCAGCCTGGAAAGCTTTTAGGTTACCCTGAACCATAACTGTGCCATTTTTATATATATTGACAGTCATTATTGTGGTGTCAGGATCATCTTTCTCTCTGATTTTGACTTTCCAGCCATGACAGATGCCCTCTTTTTTTACTGATGGGTAGTGGTTGATTACAGCTTTGTGCCAGTAGCTGGGGTTTTCGGAGAAGAAATTAAGATTGCTTATTTCTCCATTTTTAAAAAGGTCTGCAAAAAGTGTCTCTGGACTGTCTTTAAGCAGATTCTGTTTAAACAGTTTTCTTGCAGTGTCACTCTTTATCTCTGGGGGGTATTGAATGGGCACACACTCTGTGAGGACTGCAGAGGTCATTTGCATAGAGCAGTGGGGGGATTGCAGCTGCTCCTCTGATTGGTCCATTTCCTTGTTTGAACTGCTACACTGGGGTGCTCCAGACTCTTTGCTACTCATGGCTTCAGTTAATTATCCTTTTAGCTTTACACTTGGTTAAATGTAAACTTTAAGCTTTAAGATATAATTTAGTATCCAATTTCTACAGTTATTTGTTCCTTTCTTAGGAAAAAAAACAACATCTAATTTGGGTTGTGTTGTACTCGCTGCTTGCAGTTTTCTTCAGGTCTTTGTTGCTGTGCTGTTTGAATCAGCTTCTCTCTGTTGAAACTTTTTTTTGTTTTAAATTAAAGAATGACATTTTCTGATAATTTTCCATCAAAGTCCTCTTCTGTTTGTTATATCCTCATTGATTTTGCTGATGGTCTGTTCAAACTCTTATCTTAAAATAGCAAACATAAAGAAAGTTTAGGAGCTCATGTAGATCATGACTAACTCTTAACATCTCTCTCTCTCTCTCTCTCTCACTTTAATGGCTGGCAAATCAAGCATCACTCTCGTTTTTGTCCAGAAACACTAAAATGTAGTTGCTAATGAAACTGCCTCTTCTGCACTATAGCTGATCTCCGGTGGAAATGATAATGGGTGAAACATGATGGTTCAGTAGTTTAGAAAGAGACTTTGAGGATGTTGTTACTGTTTTAATGAGCACAAATCATCATTACTGTGTAACTAATATGATAATGATCTTTTAATGGCGTACAAGTAAAAATGAGAGAATAAGAGGATAAAGGAAGACTATTTTTTCTTTTGAAAGACAGGAAGCAACGCTAATTCTGCTCCACGTTTCCTCATATTGTACACAGAGAAACGTTAGAAGGAAACTCTCTCTCTCTCTCTCTCTCTCTCTCTCTCTCTCGCTCTCACTCACTCACTCACTCACTCACTCACTCACACTCTCTCACTCACTCACTCACTCACTCACTCTCTCTCTCACACTCACTCACTCACTCACTCACTCGCTCACTCTCACACTCACTCGCTCACTCACTCTCACACTCGCTTGCTCACTCACTCACTCACTCACTCGCTCACTCACTCTCACACTCACTCGCTCACTCACTCACACTCTCTCACTCACTCACTCACTCACTCACTCTCTCTCACACTCACTCACTCACTCACTCACTCACTCGCTCACTCTCACTCGCTCACTCACTCTCACACTCGCTTGCTCGCTCACTCACTCACTCACTCACACACTCACTCACTCTCTCTCACACTCACTCACTCACTCGCTCACTCACTCACTCGCTCTCACACTCACTCGCTCACTCACTCACTCACTCGCTCACTCACTCACTCGCTCTCTCTCACACTCACTCACTCGCTCACTCACTCACTCACTCACTCGCTCACACACTCACTCACTCACTCTCTCACTCTCTCACTCACTCTCACACTCGCTTGCTCGCTCACTCACTCACTCACACACTCACTCACTCTCTCACACACTTACTCTCTCACTCACTCTCTCTCTCGCTCGCTCACTCACTCTCTCTCTCGCTCACTCACTCGCTCACTCTCACTC
>JAVLUX010000020.1:41950000-41962500 GCA_032164185.1 Moxostoma hubbsi | reverse complement strand
ATCCATCTTTTGGAGTGTCCCAGTCAGAGTCCAGACCTGAACCCAATAGAGATGCTGTGGAATGACCTCAAGAGAGACAACAGACATCCTAAGAATATGTCTGATCTGAAGCAGTTCTGTGAGGAAGAATGATCCAGAATTACTTCTGAACGTTGTGCAGGTCTAATCCGCAGATACCGGAAACACTTGATTGAGGTTAATACGACTAAAGGAGGATTGACCAGTTGTTAACGCCAAGGGTTCACTTATTTTTTCCACAGCACTGTGAATGTTCAATAAAGACATGAAAGATTAGAATTGTTTGTGTGTTGTTAGTTTCAGCACATTGTGTTAGTCTATACTTGATGAGATCACATTTTATGAGCAATTAATGCAGAAAACCTCATTATTTCAAAGGGGTCATATACTTTTTCTTGCCGTTGTATCTGTCTGTCCTTCTGAAGTCTAAGGTTTTTCATGTCACTTCATGTTTTTTGTAAGCTATTCAAATGTCTCCCCGCACAGGTCAATCTGTTCTTCCTCTTGAACATCGTGCGGGTGTTGATCACTAAACTGCGGGTCACTCACCAGACCGAGACAAACGTCTACATGAAGGCGGTGCGTGCCACCATCATCCTGGTACCTCTGCTGGGAGCGCAGTTCATCCTGGTGCCACTTCAGCCTAGTGGACGCATTGCACTCACCATCTACGAGTTATTCATGAACATCTTGTTACATTTTCAGGTAGATATCACTGGAGAATAATGTTCCTACAAGTTCAACAAAAGCAAATGTAGACATTACAGTACAATTACACCACAATGACCTTAAAGTCCTCCTTGTAATCTTTTCAACTGCATTGTTTATAGTCACATATATCAGTCACAGAATATCTGTTATGCAGTGTCAGTATTTACTGTTACTGTAATGTGTTTGTTTTATCTCTGTATCTCTTTTCAGGGTCTCCTGGTGGCCATTATCTTCTGTTTCTGCAATAGAGAGGTATGACTCCCTCTTCAAATGTTAAACATCACTAAGAGATAATGGTAAAAATCAGTGGCTGTCCATGCATTTGAACCCTCTGGATATTTTCGTCATTACAGCAGAAACAACATAAAATTCTCCATCATTTTGGGGCATAGAGATAAGTGTAAGACATCATTAGAGACTATAAAGGGTCTACTTTTATTTGTGTACACTCATAATAACAATGAAACCTAGTGCTTTTGTAAAATAAAGAAATTAAAAAGGGTGAGCTTTCAGCAGTCTCTGGGTTCACGAGCATATTTCAGAAACACGTCACAAAAATGAACTGAAACTCTGCGAATACTTATCACACAAACATGAAACATATGTCTAAAGAAAGCTTAAAATGTCTACTTTTAAATAAAACAAGTCAAATTTAAAACAAATATTCTCCTGCAATGTAATCTGTATGAAACAAAGTGATGTACAGTTTCTCCTGACACAACTAATTATCCGTAATGTGATCCCACCCACCAGCAGAGCGCGCCATTCATACGGTAATGTGCTGAGACTTGCCAGCCAGGATTCAGAGTAGTGAAATTTGAAATATGTCCTAATAGGCAAGTTGTAGTTACATTTAAATGCTGTTTCTGCTAAAGCAGGTATTTAAATTGTATGCTGTATTATATACAGTGGATATTATATACACTCATCATTGAGTCTGTATCATGTATTTGGCGCCATCTCCTGGTGGTCATATGTAACATTGTGCTTCATGTGGATTATCTAATGATCAATACATCTGATTATCTTGTGTGTGGACTCGTTTCAAAGATAATCATCTCATTCAGTTTCATTCTGTGCCATTTGAGTCATCATTGAGTCTGTGTCATGTATTTGGCGCCATCTCCTGGTGGTCATATGTAACATTGTGCTTCATGTGGATTATCTAATGATCAATACAGCTGATTATCTTGTGTGTGGACTCGTTTGAAAGATAATCATCTCATTCACTTTCATTCTGTGCCATTTGAGTCATCATTGAGTCTGTATCATGTATTTGGCGCCATCTCCTGGTGGTCATATGTAACATTGTGCTTCATGTGGATTATCTAATGATCAATACAGCTGATTATCTTGTGTGTGGGCTCGTTTGAAAGATAATCATCTCATTCACTTTCATTCTGTGCCATTTGAGTCATCATTGAGTCTGTGTCATGTATTTGACACCATCTCCTGGTGGTCATATGTAACATTGTGCATCATGTGGATTATCTAATGATATATACATCTGATTATCTTGTGTGTGGATCTTGTTTCAAAGATAATCAACTCATCTAAATAATAATATGTGATGTTTTAAGTTCCATTAATTGGTCTTGAAGTTATAATCAAAAATGTAGCTTATAAGCAACATCAACATAATTATCAAAGACATATATTTTGCTGTTACTCACTATATTTTTATCTGTGAGTAAAACAAATAGTCTGGTTGTATTTTACTCTTATAAAATATATATAGAAAAAAAACACTTTGTCTGCAAATTTCAAAGCATTTGTTCAGTTTTGGTTATAACGTCTACATGCATTAAAAAGTAGAGCTTCTACGTTTTCACTCGATACCCGTGTTGTGTTGGTCAAGACTGTATTTTTTTTATATTTTGACACTTAATTTTTTCTCTCGGCCCCCACTTTTTCGAACTCTTTTAAAAAACTAAACAACATATAGTATTAATATCTGAACATAGCCAACAGAGAAGAAACTTAGTTCACATATTGGTTTTAACACTGCTTTTTCTCTATCGCAGGTGCAGTCGGCGCTCAGGCGTAAGTTCGCGCCGTATCGCTGTCAGTGTAGACAGCACCACCTGGTGAAGACCGATACACACTGCAACTATCACACAAACTCCTCCGTCACAGAAACGAGCCGCGTAACTTTCAATCTTGACCAAATCCCATGCAACGCAAGTGACAAGAAGACACACACCGCCATGCACGCGCTCAACGGCAAGAACAACGGCAAACACTACTCGAACGGAGAAGCCGAGAAAAGCATAATTTTGGAGTCGTCTGAAATCTGACCATCAAGTAGAAGAAATTCTGTTTACACAACAGTGCTGTTGATAAAGGTCCTGTTTTGATGTTGTGAATGTAAAAACACACATAATACCCTCTAGAAACTGTGGCGCTGTTTCCACCTGATATTAAAGGTAATAAGGTCACTGTAAGTCGCTTTGGATAAAAGCATCTTCCAAATGCATAAATGTAAAATGATCAGATCACAAATCACCAAAAAAAAGTGATCCAAAGCGTAAATTATCCAAAGTAATTCAAAGTAATCCGATCACTCAAACCACTTTTCACGTTGGCCAGACTTGCTCATAAAGTTAGCAGTATGTTACCATCATTCATTCATGCTAATCTTATAGCAGATTTAAGTTTAAGGGTAAATTCAAGGAATTAATATGAACATACTAAGAGATATTTCCACATTGTACCTTTTCCTAAATCGTATGTTTAACATGTTAAGTTAGACAAGCACTTGCATTTTCCACCGAATGTGTTTTTGTGATTTTCTTTGACATTATACTGTTTTATTAAAGGTTTTATGGCAATTGGAAAACATTCCATATTGATGTTCATAAATGTGATCTCACTCTGTGTATCACACACAATGAAACTCAATAAAAGTACTATTGAGTCACCCACATACTGTTTCACATGTTTATTAAAAATCCGGAAAATTCAGCCATCATTTACTCACCCT
Organism: Moxostoma hubbsi; assembly: GCA_032164185.1. Taxonomy (NCBI): domain Eukaryota; kingdom Metazoa; phylum Chordata; class Actinopteri; order Cypriniformes; family Catostomidae; genus Moxostoma; species Moxostoma hubbsi. The sequence goes on along the minus strand of JAVLUX010000020.1, from coordinate 41,958,788 downwards.
CATGCCATTCCAAATCCAACTTTTTTCCTACATGGATCACAAAAGGAGATGTGAGACTAGATTCAAGCTTCACATTTCTTCCAATTCTGTAATGTCAAAACTTTTTGTTTTTCTATATTTTTACACTTTTATTTTTGGACAATTTCCACGGACACCCAAGGGGTCCCACGACCCTAGTTTGAAAAGGTCTCCGATTACTCATGTGACCTCGGTATCCTGAAATGAAGGGAAGGAGACGTTGCAATGAGCGCTGTGGGGAAATGCCTTTTCCACAACCTAGTTGAAGCCCTTGTATATCATATGATTGGCAATGATGTTTGAGCCCCGCCCCTTGAGGTGCTCATTTGCCCTATGTGGTGGACAAGAATGCATCGCTTGTTCCTCGAAACTCTGCAGTAGTGGTAGTAGAAGTGCGGACAAGTTCCTTCATCTCAGGGAACCGAGGTTACACGACGTCCCCTACCGATTCAGTTCACTTGACATTGCAATGAACCCTATGGGGTATGGAGTCCCATCATGCAGTAGCGTCATCCCCTAAGATGTACCAGAGTCAGGGCCGTAGCAAGGAATTCTGGGACCCCTGACTGTATATTGCTCTGGGCCCCTTTCAAATGAAAATATACAGTTTAAAATTGGTTGTGGGCCCCCCTGGACCTGTGGGCCCCTAGAATCATTACCACCATTCATCCCGCGGCTGTGGCTCAGGTGGTAGAGCGGGTCGGCCACTAATCACAGGGTTGGCGGTTCGATTCCTGGCCCACACGACTCCTTGGGCAAGACACTGAACCCCAAGTTGCTCCCAATGGCAAGCTAGCACCTTGCATGGCAGCTCTGCCGCCATTGGTGTATGAATGTGTGTGTGAATGGGTGAATGAGTCACAGTGTAAAGCCTCATAATCTGAGGATCTATACGAGTCATATCATACATACAGAATAATTAACACCTTCATAAGAGGTAAGGATGGAGGTTTTATTCTATTGGAAGTGCTTGTGACTTCTAGTGGTAGTAAATTGGATAGCGGCCTACACAGGCCCTAATAAGGAGCTCGGGCTCAACCACTGGAAACGCAAGAGTGGGCCAGATAACGGGCACAGATAGCTGCCACATCTCAGATGGCAGCTTCTCACTCAGAGTGCGTCACGCATCCTGGCACAGCGCTAATAGTGGAAAGGCTTGAGTGAGCTAACTATAGATACCAATCACCCACAGCTATCATGGAAGAAAGAGCTTTTTCAGCCTTCAGCGTGCGTCGAGCAGCCGCTACGAGGTACACGTGCTATTCAAGCAATGCAAGGAAGCGTTCCAATAAGTCGAAACATGAGAAAAAGGCAGGAGCTCTAGATTCCAATGACTGCTATACTTCCAAGGGGATTCTTCCCGCTGGGGACTAACATCGCTACAAAGATGCTAAAAAAAGACGAGAATTTTCCAGCTCGACAGGAGGCGACCACTCAAGTCCAAGCTCCTCAACCGCCCACGCAATGACGCGGAGTAACTCGTATCAATGGCCAGTGTGCGCGCCTCACCCTCGCTGGCGGGAGGGGCTGCAACATCCTCCATGGACCATTCTCCTCAGGTTCTTCCATCTCTACCTCGTGGCCCTGTTCAATGAATCGGGAGGGCGTGGGAGGTGGAATCGTCCCCCAGAATGAGGGCAACCCTAGAGCGGAGCGTCTTTAGTCTCATGTCCTCACATTGAGGGCAGTCTGTCCCCATGAGAGCTGCTTCAGTGTGGGTGTGACCCAGGCAGAGAACGCATCGCTCATGTTGGTCTGACGGAGCGATGTGTCCCTCATAGGAACACTTGCGATACAACAGCAGGGAATCCCCTACATGGGTGTCCGCCGACGGCGAAGAGCGGGCTGATCCTGATGCGTAGTCAAGACGAGACGATGTCGGTCTTGAAGGAAATTCTGAAGAAATTATGTTTGAGAAATTATGCTTATATAGGGCAAAAGGGGCGGGGCTCAAACATCATTGCCAATCATAAGATTGACGTTAGGATACAAGGCCTTCGACTAGGTTGTGAAAAAGGAATTTTCCCCATAGCGTTTCATTGCAATGTCAAGTGAACAGAATCAATAGGGAACCACTGGGTGTATACAAACAAAATTAAAGTCATTCTGGCTCTGATATTCACATTTCATATTATTTTGCATGTTGGTAAATAGTAAAGCAATAAAAGTAGGGTACAATGGGACTAAAGGCACTCCTTTGGATTACAATTCAAGGATTCAACCTCAAAAGTGATTTTTAGATTAGATTTTAGATTTGATTTTAGATTTGAATTTTGCTATAAGTGATTTTAGCCGTTCTAGAATTTCCACAAACTGTGCTGTTGAATTAGCCACGCCCCCTTTTTCATAAACGGAGCTCTCCAAAGATACCAAATTAGTTTTATTGAATTAGCCACGCCCCCTTTTTCATAAACGGCACACTCCAAAGGTACCAAATTAGTTTTATTGAATTAGCCACGTCCCTTCTCCCAAAATGCCACACTCCAAAGATACCAAATGAGTTTAAATGAATTACCCATGCCCCTTTTCCAAAAACACCCCAATCCATAGATACCAGATAAATTTTATTGAATTAACCACACCTCTCTTTCTCCAAATCCCCACACCAAAGATACCAAATGTGTTTGATTGAATTAGCCACACCCCTTTCCCCCCCAAAATGCTGCACACCAATGATGGCAAGAGTTTTATAGTATTAGCTACGCCCCTTTCCCCAAAACGCCACACTCCAAAGACACCAAATTAGTTTTATTGAATTAGCCACGCCCCCTTATCCCAAAACGCCACACCATACCTTTTTATTTAGCATACCCTTCCATGAAAGAACCTTTATTATTTAGTGAAATTGTATATTTTCTGCACACAGTTCTCGATACTAAACTCATGTCATTTAACTTTAATCTCTTCAGTTTGAATCTGCACCTCTCTCCAGCAGCACATTTTATTCTTCATTTTATAATTCAACAGAAGCTTCAATAATTTACCTGAAACAGCTCCTTTATCTGAGGTGAAACGACATATTTGAAGGGTTGTAAAATACTGTGATGAGATGTTTAATTTATAATATAATATTGCCACGTGACAGTGGAAACTGTTGTTGGTGCAGCGATGCGATATGCACAATGAGGGAGTTGATTGAAATAAATACAGGATGTGTGCAACATTCAGGACCAACATAGATACAGAACATACATGCAATATGCAAATACAATGGGCTCTTAAAATATCTGCTAATTAATACTATATGATTTGATCATGTGATTTATGATATACTTCATAACATAATACAGTCAGATCTCACAGATGAATGCACTGTTTCTTTAAGTGTCTGGAGTTGTATGTTTAAAGAGCTTTAGTGTTCAGTCACAATGTTTTTCTCTGTTATGATCTGAAGTATTCATGACATCAGTGACGCAGAGGTGGAAACTCATGAATTATTAAATGTTCTGTCGACCTACTGTTAGTGTGCACTACCTGATATCACCAACAGATGTCAGACTAGACACGATTCTAGAGAAGAAACTGCACATACACGTACTTGCACCACTTAGACTAATGTATTGTTATTATGATTAAATATGTCATTTCTGTATTATGTTACTTTAATTAAACAGAAGAGTCCCTTAGAGGACTGGGCAGGATGTTTCTGAAATAGGTTGCATTCCCTCGCAATAAATTTACCATGATTTTACTACAATAATCATATTTTGACCTTGATATTCATTTAAACCATAATAGTAATGCAGGAAAACAAAAATGAGGGTAAATAAACATAATTCTGTGGTTATTTTGATTATAGTTACTAAAATATTACTATAGTAAAATCATGGTTTCCATCAACAAATTAATTAAATAAATAAAAATATATTATTAATAAATAAATGATTAGCCTAAAACAATCATGTTTACTGCAATATTACTATAGGAAGAACTACACTGGTAGCACTTTATTATAAGGTTACATTTGTTAACATTAGTAAATGCAATAGGTATCAGTTAGCTAACAATGCACAAATAACATTGTTAGCTTATGTTAGTTCACAGAGCATTAGTGTTGCCACAATATTCATGTAGTATAACCATAGTTAAACTATTTGCATGGTAAAACCATGATACCCACAAAATTATAATTTTTATTACCATGGTTTGCATTTTCCTGTATTATTACTATGGTTTCACTATGAATATCATGGTTAAAATATGGTTACTGTAGTATTACTGTTGTAAATTTATTGCGACAGAATGCAAAACTTATTGTGATGTAATGCAAAACTATTGCAAAGGGAACACAAAACTTATTGCGACGGAACTCAAAACTTATTGCGACAACACAAAACTTATTGCAATTGAACACAAAACTTATTGCGACGGAACTCAAAACTTATTGCGATTGAACACAAAACTTATTGCGACGGAACACAAAACTTATTGTGAGGGAACTCAAAACTTATTGCGACGGAATTCAAAACTTATTGTGAGGGAACTCAAAACTTATTGCGATGGAACTCAAAACTTATTGCGATTGAACACAAAACTTATTGCGATTGAACACAAAACTTATTGCGACGGAACACAAAACTTATTGTGAGGGAACACAAAACTTATTGCGACGGAACTCAAAACTTATTGCGATTGAACACAAAACTTATTGCGACGGAACACAAAACTTATTGTGATGGAACACAAAACTTATTGCGATTGAACACAAAACTTATTGCGATTGAACACAAAACTTATTGCGATTGAACACAAAACTTATTGCGATTGAACACAAAACTTATTGCGACGGAACACAAAACTTATTGTGAGGGAACACAAAACTTATTGCGACGGAACTCAAAACTTATTGCGATTGAACACAAAACTTATTGCGACGGAACACAAAACTTATTGTGATGGAACACAAAACTTATTGTGATGGAACACAAAACTTATTGCGATTGAACACAAAACTTATTGCAATGGAACACAAAACTTATTGCGATTGAACTCAAAACTTATTGTGATTGAACTCAAAACATATTGCGACGGAACTCAAAACTTATTGCGACGGAACACAAAACTTATTGCAATTGAACGCAAAACTTATTGTGACAGAATGCAAAACTTATTGTGACGTAATGCAAATCTATTGCAAAGGGAACACAAAACTTTTTGTGACGGAACTCAAAACTTATTGCGACAGAACACAAAACTTATTGCGATTGAACACAAAACTTATTGCGATTGAACACAAAACTTATTGCGACGGAACTCAAAACTTATAGCGACAGAACACAAAACTTATTGCGACTGAACACAAAACTTATTGCGACGGAACTCAAAACTTATTGCGACGGAACTCAAAACTTATTGCGATTGAACACAAAACTTATTGCGACGGAACACAAAACTTATTGTGAGGGAACTCAAAACTTATTGCGACGGAACTCAAAACTTATTGTGAGGGAACTCAAAACTTATTGCGATGGAACTCAAAACTTATTGCGATTGAACACAAAACATATTGCGACGGAACACAAAACTTATTGTGAGGGAACACAAAACTTATTGCGACGGAACTCAAAACTTATTGCGATTGAACACAAAACTTATTGCGACGGAACACAAAACTTATTGTGAGGGAACTCAAAACTTATTGCGACGGAACTCAAAACTTATTGTGAGGGAACTCAAAACTTATTGCGACGGAACTCAAAACTTATTGCGACGGAACACAAAACTTATTGCGATGGAACTCAAAACTTATTGCGATGGAACTCAAAACTTATTGCGACGGAACACAAAACTTATTGCGATGGAACTCAAAACTTATTGCGATGGAACTCAAAACTTATTGCGAGGGAACACAAAACTTATTGTGAGGGAACTCAAAACTTATTGTGATGGAACACAAAACTTATTGCGATTGAACACAAAACTTATTGCGACGGAACACAAAACTTATTGTGAGGGAATTCAAAACTTATTGCGACGGAACTCAAAACTTATTGCGACAGAATGCAAAACTTATTGTGATGTAATGCAAAACTATTGCAAAGGGAACACAAAACTTATTGCAACAGAACTCAAAACTTATTGCGATTGAACACAAAACTTATTGCGATTGAACACAAATCTTATTGTGATGGAACACAAAACTTATTGCGATTGAACACAAAACTTATTGCAATGGAACACAAAACTTATTGCGATTGAACTCAAAACTTATTGTGATTGAACTCAAAACTTATTGCGACGGAACTCAAAACTTATTGCGACGGAACACAAAACTTATTGCAATTGAACGCAAAACTTATTGTGACAGAATGCAAAACTTATTGTGACGTAATGCAAATCTATTGCAAAGGGAACACAAAACTTTTTGTGACGGAACTCAAAACTTATTGCGACAGAACACAAAACTTATTGCGATTGAACACAAAACTTATTGCGACGGAACTCAAAACTTATTGCGACAGAACACAAAACTTATTGTGACAGAATGCAAAACTTATTGTGACGTAATACAAATCTATTGCAAAGGGAACACAAAACTTTTTGTGACGGAACTCAAAACTTATTGTGACGGAACACAAAACTTATTGCGACGGAACTCAAAACTTATTGCGATTGAACACAAAACTTATTGCGACGGAACACAAAACTTATTGTGAGGGAACTCAAAACTTATTGCGACGGAACTCAAAACTTATTGTGAGGGAACTCAAAACTTATTGCGACGGAACTCAAAACTTATTGCGACGGAACACAAAACTTATTGTGAGGGAACTCAAAACTTATTGCGACGGAACTCAAAACTTATTGCGACGGAACACAAAACTTATTGCGATGGAACTCAAAACTTATTGCGATGGAACTCAAAACTTATTGCGAGGGAACACAAAACTTATTGTGAGGGAACTCAAAACTTATTGTGATGGAACACAAAACTTATTGCGATTGAACACAAAACTTATTGCGACGGAACACAAAACTTATTGTGAGGGAATTCAAAACTTATTGCGACGGAACTCAAAACTTATTGCGACAGAATGCAAAACTTATTGTGATGTAATGCAAAACTATTGCAAAGGGAACACAAAACTTATTGCAACAGAACTCAAAACTTATTGCGATTGAACACAAAACTTATTGCGATTGAACACAAATCTTATTGTGATGGAACACAAAACTTATTGCGATTGAACACAAAACTTATTGCAATGGAACACAAAACTTATTGCGATTGAACTCAAAACTTATTGTGATTGAACTCAAAACTTATTGCGACGGAACTCAAAACTTATTGCGACGGAACACAAAACTTATTGCAATTGAACGCAAAACTTATTGTGACAGAATGCAAAACTTATTGTGACGTAATGCAAATCTATTGCAAAGGGAACACAAAACTTTTTGTGACGGAACTCAAAACTTATTGCGACAGAACACAAAACTTATTGCGATTGAACACAAAACTTATTGCGACGGAACTCAAAACTTATTGCGACAGAACACAAAACTTATTGTGACAGAATGCAAAACTTATTGTGACGTAATACAAATCTATTGCAAAGGGAACACAAAACTTTTTGTGACGGAACTCAAAACTTATTGTGACGGAACACAAAACTTATTGCAATTGAACACAAAACTTATTGTGACAGAATGCAAAACTTATTGTGACGTAATGCAAATCTATTGCAAAGGGAACACAAAACTTATTGCGACGGAACACAAAAATGATTGCGACGGAACTCAAAACTTATTGCGACGGAACTCAAAACTTATTGTGACGGAACTCAAAACTTATTGCGACAGAATGCAAAACTTATTGTGATGTAATGCAAAACTATTGCAAAGGGAACACAAAACTTATTGCAACAGAACTCAAAACTTATTGTGACGGAAAACAAAACTTATTGCGACGGAACTCAAAACTTATTGCAATTGAACACAAAACTTATTGCAATTGAACACAACTTATTGTGATTGAACTCAAAACATATTGCGACGGAACTCAAAACTTATTGCGATTGAACTCAAAACTTATTGCGACGGAACTCAAAACTTATTGCGATTGAACTCAAAACTTCTTGTGACGGAACTCAAAACTTATTGTGATTGAACTCAAAACTTATTGCGACGGAACACAAAACTTATTGTGATTGAACTCAAAACTTATTGCGATTGAACTCAAAACTTATTGCGACGGAACTCAAAACTTATTGTGATTGAACTCAAAACTTATTGTGACAGAATGCAAAACTTATTGTGATTGAACTCAAAACTTATTGCGACGGAACTCATAACTTATTGTGATTGAACTCAAAACTTATTGTGATTGAACTCAAAACTTATTGCGATTGAACTCAAAACTTATTGCGACGGAACACAAAACTTATTGTGATTGAACTCAAAACTTATTGCGATTGAACTCAAAACTTATTGCGACGGAACTCAAAACTTATTGCGACAGAACACAAACCTTATTGCAATTGAACGCAAAACTTATTGTGACAGAATGCAAAACTTATTGTGACGTAATGCAAATCTATTGCAAAGGGAACACAAAACGTATTGCGACGGAACACAAAAATGATTGCGACGGAACTCAAAACTTATTGCGACGGAACACAAAACTTATTGTGACGAAACTCAAAACTTATTGCGACAGAATGCAAAACTTATTGTGATGTAATGCAAAACTATTGCAAAGGGAACACAAAACTTATTGCGACAGAACTCAAAACTTATTGTGACGGAACACAAAACTTATTGCGACGGA
>JAVLUX010000020.1:41917500-41945000 GCA_032164185.1 Moxostoma hubbsi | reverse complement strand
CAATGGGAATCGTCCTAATTCTGCCCTACATGCATTATTGGGTGTTTTTCTTTGTAATTTGAGAATTAATTTGCAGAATTCAGTGTGTAGGGCTTCTGTTGGATGTTTGTCCCATCTAGTGTAGTTCTGATCACTGAGTGGACCCCAGACCTCACTTCCATACAGCGCTATGGGCTGTACCACACTATCAAAGATCTTACACCAGATTGGAATTGGTACTTCAGTATTATAGAACTTCTTCTTAATAGCGTATAGCGCTCTTCGAGCTTTTGCTTTAAGTGCATTCACTGCCTTACTGAAACTCCCTGATGCAGTGATGATCAGCCCAAGGTAAGTGTACTGCATAGTGTGCACTAGTGCGGTGCTGCCTAGAGACAACTGGTGTCTGTGTTCCTGACATCTGGGCTTCTTCTGAAAGACCATAATATTGGTCTTCTTCAGGTTGATTGCCAGATCTATCTATCTATCTATCTATCTATCTATCTATCTATCTATCTATCTATCTATCTATCTATCTATCTATCTATCTATCTATCTATCTATCTATCTATCTGTCTGTCTGTCTGTCTGTCTGTCTGTCTGTCTGTCTGTCTATCTATCTATCTATCTATCTATCTATCTATCTATCTATCTATCTCTCTCTCTCTCTCTCTCTCTGTCTGTCTGTCTGTCTGTCTGTCTATCTATCTATCTATCTATCTGTGTGTCTGTGTATCTGTCTGTAAATCTTTCTGTCTGTCTGTCTGTCTGTATATCTTTCTGTCTATCTATCTGTCTGTCTGTCTATCTTTCTGTGTGTGTGTCTGTCTATCTGTCTGTAAATCTTTCTGTCTAGCTGTCTGTCTGTATATATTTCTGTCTATATGTATGTCTGTCTGTCTGTATATCTTTCTGTCTATCTGTCTATCTTTCTTTCTCTCTGTCTGTCTGTCTGTCTGTCTGTCTGTCTACCTGTTTGTCTTGTCCATCCGTCCGTGTTTAAATCTGTTTTTTCTTCGGTCTAGTATGCTATAATCTAACTAACTTAAACTCAGGCATAGAGAAGTCTTTTTACATACATAAAGACCCTTGATTGAGCAAAGAAATAAATTCACTTGGCTGGCATCTTCATACAGTGTTCAGCTTGTACTGAGTAAAGACTTGAGCAAACAGAGAAACTTCACTGCTTTTAGTGTCGCCACAGAACGAAGAAGCAGCGAATGTCCAAAGCTCAGTGTGGCATTCTCTCTCCTGAGCCACAGCAACATTCACATCTGCCAACCAGAGCCAGGGAACGCCAACCGGGCTCAATCAAAGAGTGTGGACACATGGTTTATGAGCCACTCTCTGATGTCAGAACTACACGACCAACAATGCTGCTTTGATAGAGCCATTGAAGGAAGTTATGCGTTAAAATTAGTGTTACTAAATCAGGCAAACACTACTGACAGTGTTCAGAGTCTCTAAGGATTCTTTAGTGCTCTACCAAAACCTAGTGTGCAACATTTCTTCATGCTCCTAAAGCAAATGGTGTTCTGAAAGGTAGGCAGCATAACCATGCTGTCCCGTAAGATATCTTGTTTTGGCCAAATTCAAAGGCATCATCGCATGTATCTTTAGTGGATGATTCCAGAATGCATTGCAATGAGCATGTTGAAAAAAATCATTCAAGATGGCATATAGTCCGACGAAATTTGAAGTACATTTCATGAGTACTAGCCGTTCACTTACTTTTAAGGTTCAATTTCAGTGAGGTAGGATACTGTTTAAGGTGGCTCCCTTTGTAGACAGCTCACTAGGTTGAACACAGAAATACGCAAGGAATGACTTTATTACTTGAGTCAATGAGCCAATTAGTCCCAGAGAAAATCGATATTCCTACAGGATAGCAGGCACTACCTCCGGGTCACTAGGGCAGGCCTATCATAACTGAACCGGGCGAGGAGTTGTGCTCGGCTCCAACTATCTGTGCAGTCAGCGTGTGTCATTGTTGAGAGGTCAAAGGGCCATCGGATGTTTCCTGAGGCATCAGTCATGATTTCACAACCGAGTGCCCATTAGAGCTTCGGTGTCCATTAGATCAAGCAAGAAAGCATGTTACATACATGCTGCACGTGTGGACAACTTGTATATCGTGTGCTTGTCGTTTCTGCTATCCAGAGAAAACAAGACTTTAATAAATATCTTAAATATGCTGAGAGAAAACACAACTACATTTCAAATACTATCAATACAGCACTATCATGATACAACAACACAAACAACACAAGAGAGAAAGAGAAAGAGTCTTTTGGCAAACAAGTGACTGCACGTCTAATCTACGGCTGGAGTTACATAAGAGCCACTATACACATCTTAAACACACAATCACGTAAAAACAGCAAGCGGGTCGAAGTCTGAAACCTCAGAGTTGTTTGTAATGAGGTCTTGTGACACATATAACTCAGCACAGTGAAACATTGACTCCAGTTAGAGTCAGGGAAACCTCAGTGCCGTCACTGTACAAGCACCCTGTCTTCATCAAACCTCATTTATTAATAGATGGTCCTGTTGCATCATAATGCTGCCAGAGACCCAACGCCAGCAACACATGGACACAGCAACACCAGAATAACAGAATAAAAGTATTAATATTAAAAGTATTTTATTGCCATGATTGTTTTACATACTATACAAAAACAGTAAAAATGCAATGAAAAAATAATAAGGTGCCAGTGATTATAAAAATAATAATAAATATAGCCGCAAGCAGCAAATGACAGGGTTCAAATGTTTAAGGACATGCATATGATATTAAGTATTAATAAGACAGTCCATTAGCACCTAAAAATGAAATAAAGTGCCAAATAAAGCACCATCAAGTAGAACCGAGACATGGCCTTTTTAACATCCCTGACTGTTATAGCACCAACTATTAACCAATCTCCAAGTTTGCATGCTGATTCACAATCACACGTCGCATATGTGTACTACATTTGACGAAAATTGGATTTGTCATTTAAGAGTTGTAGGCTTTTGGGTAAACAAGGCCACGCCCATATTTTTTAATAACCCATGCCTAAGAAAAAGTTCCCTTATATAAGAAGGGGCAATAATACGATCTAGGCTGTCCACTGATTCTTCCTGTATAAGTTGAATGACTAGGACTAGGAATAGTTAGCAAAAGTAGTCTAAGTTTTTAATAATTTCAAATATTTAACGAACGATTTGAATGACACCAATGGTTCTTGAGGCAAAGTTGTTCAGAATGAGGAGATCTATCATATGATATGAAAAAAGTGTGTCTGTGTGAAACACAGCAGAATACCAGAAACCATTTACACCCACGTAAACTGTGATAGCGCCTCCCGGTGGCCAGTTTTCTTTTTTAACATTTTACACCCATTTTTCCCAAATAGGCACACTGGGTTTCATTCTGATCTGCCTTTGTTAACCTTGTCTAAAAGCTGCTGAAATTTGATTGGTCGATGGCGGCCATGTTTTTTCAAAATATGCGATTATCCTCATAGACCTCGATGGCACCTTGAAAAAAGACAAACTGTTCCATAGTGAGAGCTCTTTTTAGGTTTGTTTATGGTATAGCGCCACCAAGGGAATCATTCGAAAAATATATATATTTGTCCTCAGACTGACCCTGTACATAAGTGTCCCAAATTTTGTACAAATATCTCATTCCGTTCAAGAGGTATAGCCATTTAAGTAAACGTGGCGACTCCCACTGCTGACGTTTTGCCGTGCCATCGCGACGTTGAATAGAAAGTTCAAACTTTTTTGGATAGTTTTGGATTATGAGATTCAAGGTAATCTGATTTGGTTCCGAGCGAGCAAACGATATAGGAATAGTTAGAAAAGGTAGGTTTTGATAAATAATCAGATATGGCGGAAATATTTTCATGTCGGAAATGAAATCAGAGTTATACGTTTTGTTCGTCTTAACCCAAGGATGCTGAAATTTGATTGGTAAATGGCTGCCATGTTTTTCAAGATATGCAGCTGTCCTCATAAACCTCGATGGCACGTTGGACAACATCACTGCATGCCAAATTTCAAGTCAATTGTACAAATGGTTCCATAGTTAGAGCTATTTTTACGTTTGTCAATGGTATAGCGCCACCAAGTGAACAATGCATGCAATTTTTTTCATGTGTCCTCAGACTGACCTCGTACATATGTGTCCCAAATAGTGTTAAAATATCTCATTCCGTTCAAGAGTTATAGTCATATAAGTCAAAGTAGCCACGCCAGTTTCTTGCATTTTGGCGTGCCGTCGCGACATTGAATCCAAAGTTTATGCTCCTACTGGGCGAATGGCCTGGGAATAGTTAGAAAAACTATGTTTTGAAAAATAATCCAATATGGCGGAACAATGTTCATGGTGGAAATGAAATTGGAGGTATACGTTTTGTTCGTCTTAAGCGAAGAATTCCAACGATATGAGGCACTTGAGTAAGTAGCGTCACGCAGACAACCGAAGCATACTTTTGGCCTTAAGCTGTAACTCTCAAGTTTCCAGTGCTGTTTTTCAGGGCACTGTCTTCAATGTTTGGCATGGGTGTCCTGTCATTTTCTAAGTTTAGCTCTGGCAGCGGCGACTGATTCCTCAGCCCTGACGATTGGCTGTTTAATGTGTTTTATAAGTGTAAGTCAATATAGAACAATAGAGACATAAAATCCCCTCATTTTAAGCCCCAGAAAATTGCATTCTGCAACAGCCATTCTGACATATGAAACGATGTGGAAAACATTTGTGGATTTTCTTTTTAGAGACGCTCTACTCACAGTCCACTGAGTCAATGACTGTAACTCGCTCTGCATTTGTCTGGCCTTCTTCCTGCTGGGCGGGTCAGTCAAAAAACCTTCAGATAGATGCGTCAGAAACAGTTTTATGATTGATCTTTATTCTGAACCAGCTGAAGTGTGTCCTCTCAGCGCTCTCCTAAACAATGAGTCTAAACAGCACCTGTGTTAACCAGGTAAGGATTACCCATCAGCCCTCTTTTATTATCCATTTGTCTGAGCTTTGGGATTGGTCTTAGACTGGTTATTGTTGGGGAATTCACTCTGTATGCCCTACGTAGTGCACTATATGGGATATCAGCCATTTGTTTAGTGGGCAATATCATTCCCAATATAGTGCATTCTTTTATACCCATAATACACATATAAACTCCCAGTAAAAGATGCAGATTGCAGCTTTCTTTATTTTTTCCAATCTTTATTCTAAACTAGTTAATTAACCCTTTTTATAAAGATTTCCTGTTTCAGTGGCATGCCCAAAATTAAAGGCTTATAACTCTACAATAAAAACCCCAAAGAGGGTCAATTGTTTGGTATCATTTTAAAGAAAAAATAATGATATAGATTATGGTGAACGATGAGACTCTCAGCCTAAGAAACTCCTGAAGAAAAAAAAGACACAAGTTTCCAATAACGTCTCCAAACCAATAAAACATAATAATTGTGCATTACAGTGAACGATCCTCTCTGCCCACATTTGGATGACTTCCACCTCTGGTTGCTGTGATCTGAATCCTAATACAATTGTTCCAGCGCTCTGTGACACTGGACAACGTACTACACTACGTCCGATGAAGTCATCTGATCCTGGAAAGCTAACATGTTTTTAGCCAGAGAGCACATTATGTGCTGCGTGTGGATTATCTAATGATCTATGCATCTGATTAACTTGTGTGTGGACTCATTTGACAGATAATCAGGTAGTAACTGTAGTTTCATTACTATGAATTAATATTTTGCTAATTATTGTTTTCTCGAGTCGAGTGTGTATATATGCACACTAATAAGATGATATTTACTAAAAATATGTTTTTTTCTTCAAAAGATTCGACATTGATAGAAAATCATGTGTACGTGAGATTTGAAATCATCAGATGTTCTCTGGTTTTGATGTCTAAACGTAAGTAAAGAGGCATGCACACAACACTCTTACTGTTATATTTAGCCTAATTTGAACTAAATTATACCACTGCATTACCACACACACACACACACACACACACACACACACACACACACACACACACACACACACACATATACACACACATATACACACACACACACACACACACACATATACACACACACACACACACACACACACTCATACACTCACAGACACACACATATATACACACACACACACACACACATAAACACACACACACACACACACATAAACACACACACACACACACACACTCACAGACACACACACATATACACACACACACACACATGCATAAACACACACACACACACACACACATAAACACACATAATCACTAACACACACACACACACATAAACACACACACACACACACAAACACACACATAAACACACACACACACACACACACTTAAACACACACACACACACACACACATAAACACACACACACACACACACATACACACACACACACACACTCACATAAACACACACACACACACACATAAACACACATAATCACTCACACACACACACACACACACACATAAACACACACACATAAACACACACACACACACACACACACACACATACACACACACACACACACACATAAACACACACACACACACACACACATAAACACACACTCAGGCAATGGCTAATAAACAAATGAATGATGTGATTTATTATTTATCATCTCTATTAAAACATCCCTTTAGGGAGAGATGAGTTTTATTAAGTTCAGATACACAGGAAACAACTTTTGTCCTTCTGGATTAAACAGATTTCCTGTGTGTTTGATTTAGGAGATATCCTGTCCTGTTCACAAGGTTTATCTTGATGATCTCAGCATGAATACATGTATGTTCACGTGTGTTAGATGTCTTCTGCATGTGTTAGGTTGTTTTGTCGCTGCAGTCTAGAGTTCAATCTGAGGTCAAAGGTCACAGCAGTTCACCTGATGTGTGTTCTCCTCTCGCCTCTTCTGTTCTAATTTTGTCTTTTTTTTTTAACCTTCTTTTCTGTTTTTAATTTTTTTTGGAGTCAAAAAGTTTTATTGGTATGATTATTCGCATTTACAATATTTTTTAAAGCATATGCGGTTCCTAAAGTATTCAGGGGGATTTTGTATTTTTTTTGCCATTGGTTCAGATTTTTACTTTTCCTGCCAACATGTTCACTGGCCCCACCACAAAGAAATAAATGACATTTATAGGAGCACATTTATATTTGCAGCATTAATAAATAAATATATATATATGTGTAAAGGGTAAAAGGGAAAGGAGGAGGCGAGAACCCACACACGCACACACACACACACACACACACACACACACACACACACACAGGTGTCGGACAGCTGCCTGTAACTCTCTCTCTGTCACACTGCCGTCTCCGCTCGCCTTTTATCCCTCTCGGAGGCTTGATTAGCCTGATTTGGGACCGGAATAACAACCCGGAATAATAACATGTTAACATAATTTGAATGTGATGAAATCAGGGATTTACCAGCGTTTCAGCATTTACCAGATTACAGGTATTCAGTCGCCATGGCAACGGAGTTGTAAAATTGTCTCTATCTTCACACAGATGTGGTTAGTTTGTGATTTAATGACAGTAAAATCATGTTCACACACATGTTGTTCATGTCTTGTGTCTTTTGAAACAGTATTTTAATGTTTACAGATTAAACCCCATTGACTTGCATTGGAAGTGACACACACACACACAGATTAAACCCCATTGAATTGCATTGGAAGTGACACACACACACACAGATTAAACCCCATTGAATTGCATTGGAAGTGACACACACACACACAGATTAAACCCCATTGACTTGCATTGGAAGTGTGTCACTGCAACACACATTTGTGCTTTTATTATAATTGACTCTTGCTGGAAAACAATGATATGCAATGCAAAATATGACTGACTGATGCTTCCATGACTATCACACTCTTTCATCGTCTTGTCTCTTTTCTCAGTGTCTTAACTTCTTACAGAC
Source organism: Moxostoma hubbsi (assembly GCA_032164185.1). Lineage (NCBI taxonomy): Eukaryota > Metazoa > Chordata > Actinopteri > Cypriniformes > Catostomidae > Moxostoma > Moxostoma hubbsi. Next base: position 41,937,034 of record JAVLUX010000020.1, on the reverse strand, counting down.
CTCTGATTGAGGAGCGACACTAACATTTCATTTACGAGACTAATGATCAAATCTCAGCTGCTAATTGAAAGACTGCAGGTTCAGATTAAGACATTATAACTGGAAGATTACATGGATCAGACCCTGGAGCTTTAAAATGACAGGATGAAACGCATCTGCTAAATAAATAATCAAGTCACAATTAAAGAAGATGCATGTACGCCAACCCTTAAAGTGACTAAAGAGTCATTTCACCTCTATAACGAAGCTAACTATCAAAATCTATCCTCTGACCTGGTGAATGGAATCTTATTGGTCATTGGATGTGACCTTTGACCTCTGAACCGTGTCTAGATATGACTGGAGTCCTTCCTTCAGTGTAAGTCAATGGGATGATGCCCTCGACTGTTTTCAAAGACACGTTGTTTTTTTATGTGAATCCATCTCGCCAAAGCCGATGAGTGTGAACTGCATAATAAGGGGACAGAAGATAACAACGACACCCATTGGCGGAGCAAAGCTGAAACCCCCGCCACGAGCGCTGCCTGTGTTCCTGATTATAAATAAACATGAATGGACAGGCAGTGAGGACAGAACATCACAGACACTCTTGCACAGTCAGGGTCGGCGATTTGAACACTCGAATGCTCCGCAGGAAGTCACACAGCTGCGATATTGCCGTCAACCTCAGGACGGGCGAGTCAGGGGCGTGTAGACACACATGCATACAGAATTAGCATGCAAACTCAGTACATACAGGGACAAATACATGCACATTATTGCTGAAAAACAAGTCGATAAAATCTCAAAAATGCACGTAAAAAAGCACATACACTCGCTAGTTTTAACGCATTTAACGAATGCAGAATTCGCTCAGAGAATCTGAAATCACCATCTGAAACGTTGTTTTGGTTATTTAGAAATGCCAAAGTCTGCCATGAAAACGATTGTCTACTATCACCTCTATGTGACACGCTTTCACTCCACAAGACATTTACCGCCGAACGCTAGCAAACATGACGTACATCAGAGCGTTTCGTTTGCGTGCTCTGAACCGCACACGATTCAATTTAACAAAGGAGCCACATTGACTTTAACTTCTATTTTCATTTCTATTCGGTGCCGATTTCCCCACATGGGACGATTTTGTTCTCTTAACCTCGTGCGACCCCGCGTGCACATGCGTGGACGTTGTATTTTAGCTTTGTTATTCGCAACGCATGATTTAATCGAGTAAACCCGACTGAATACTGTTCACAAGACTCTAGACTGTCATTTAAGTGTTAAACTTCTGCCGCACGAGTCACATGACACAACAACATGATGTCGATTTCTGTGAAGCACTCCTGTGGATGCAGCGCCAACAAAAGTGCCTCTGGTAAGAAACCTCTTTATGTTTTTTCATTATAACCTGTTTGGTTGTAAAGACGAGATTCTCTAGTTTCGTTTGATATGCTGCTTTAATAAATCCGTTCATTTTTTGAGCTTCAGTGCGCTGATAAACATGACGTCCACATACGTGTACACTGGCACTACATTTCCTTAATAGTATAAAAACATGTTATTTAAAATAACATTCAACTCTATCACATCTGTTGGTCATTTCACTTCATTTTAATGTACATTTAGTTATATTTTATTGTCTTATCACTGCACAATTCTGAGACCAGTGCAGACAGACAGCACACTGGAGGTTAAGTCATGCACTAAATAGGGAGCAAGGGAGCATCCTATATCTCTCCTATAACTGTTCTGAGACCAGTGCAGACAGACAGCACACTGGAGGTTAAGTCATGCACAAAATAGGGAGCAAGGGAGCATCCTATATCTCTCCTATAACTGTTCTGAGACCAGTGCAGACAGACAGCACACTGGAGGTTAAGTCATGCGCTAAATAGGGAGCAAGGGAGCGTCCTATATCTCTCCTATAACTGTTCTGAGACCAGTGCAGACAGACAGCACACTGGAGGTTAAGTCATGCACTAAATAGGGAGCAAGGGAGCATCCTATATCTCTCCTATAACTGTTCTGAGACCAGTGCAGACAGACAGCACACTGGAGGTTAAGTCATGCACTAAATAGGGAGCAAGGGAGCATCCTATAGCTCTCCTATAACTGTTCTGAGACCAGTGCAGACAGACAGCACACTGGAGGTTAAGTCATGCACTAAATAGGGAGCAAGGGAGCATCCTATAGCTCTCCTATAACTGTCCTGAGACCAGTGCAGACAGACAGCACACTGGAGGTTAAGTCATGCACTAAATAGGGAGCAAGGGAGCATCCTATATCTCTCCTATAACTGTTCTGAGACCAGTGCAGACAGACAGCACACTGGAGGTTAAGTCATGCACTAAATAGGGAGCAAGGGAGCATCCTATATCTCTCTATGCAGTTAAGTGCGTTCACTCCTAAAATCTGATCAAAAGTTCAGTTTCAGGCTGCAGATGATGTTTGGATCAACATGTTTGACACACATGGGACGATGATCATCAGTACATAGATTCACCATTTATAATGGATCATTTTATTTGAACATAATTGACAGTGATTGGATGATGCTGGACATTACTGTGAATCTGAATTAATTATGATCATTTATGATGTCTGACTGGAGTCACTCAGCACACCTTGATTCAAACTCACAACTCCAGCGGTGATAGTCAGCGGCAATACAGACCCCCTAGCTTGGTATTATTAAAAGGGCACCTATTATGCAAAATGCACTTTTACATGGTGTTTGAACATACAGTAAATGTGTGTTGGCAGTGTGTGTGTGCACAACCACCCAACAATGATACAAATCCACAAAGTCCTTTTTTTTAATCCCCATTAATCATAAACACTGTCTCAGAACAAGCCGCTCGCAGATTCTATACAAAGTGATGTCACTTCATACAGGCCCCGCCCACGAATGTTGACGGACACTGCCGACAGACATGTTTGTCTGTGTGTGTTGTTTCGTTATAGTGCATAGCAAACATTGTAACAGTATTTATGTGTGTGTGTGTGTGTGTGTGTGTGTGTGTGTGTGTGTGTGTGTGTGTGCGTGTGTGTGTGTGTTGCTGATCCATCATTGCAAAACTGCCATCAAATAACCATTCGGAAACTTCCTGGTTCATTCTCAAAGTTGTTACTTCTGACGGAGTCTCGTCCTCATCAGTGTCTGACTCCGGTTCAAACATATCGGATGTCTAGTTATCCGAAGCAGAGATGTCATAACTCCGCCCTATTCTGGATACCGGGCGGAGAACACCAGCTCATTTGCATATAAAGAGACACACAAAAACAGTACATTTTTTCCCCCCAAAAAAATTGCCATTTGCAACATCTGAAACTTCACAGACACATTCTGGGGACTAAAGATTTATAAAACATCTTGTGAAAAGGGGCATAATAACATTTCACAATTTAGTCCCGTTGTCCACATATGTGGAAATACATTTTTAGGGAAACATAGAAATATAGTTTTTTAGGTGCTACTAGTTACAAATCAAAGAGGAAAATGGAAATTGCACACAGCAGTCACACTCGGGTATCACGAGGTTATGGCTGCTGTAAACGATTTCAGTCGTACTACTTCCACGAAACTGAGCCGTTGGATTAGCCACGCCCCCTCTTTCCATAACGCCGCACTCCAAAGATGCCAAATGAGCTTTATTGAGGCCGACATGAGCAGAAACGGTTGTTAAAAGCAACAGCAGTGAAATAGCGCCCTCTACTGGCAACTGTTATGAACTACACGGCATAAAATGTCTTTAAGCCTCAATAATTCACTGCAGCTGCAACACTATGAGAACATGTCAAATGATTGACAGGTGGAAAGTGGCAGAGTTTTGTTTGTTGTTTAAAGAGTCTAGAGCCGTCACAGAGACAACACACTCATTTCAGTCATATATTTCAGGAAGTAGGAACATTTCTGCAAACCTTTCCATAATAAAATCACTTAGAGCACCTTTAAACACATGTGATATTGTTTTAGCGATATTCAGATTTTGCAACTTGGACCAAGTGTTTTTTTCTCTCTCTCTCTCCCGAACTCCCGCTGCCGCTCTGTGTTGGCATTTCCCTCATTTTTCTAAAATGTTTTGTTAATTTGGCATGATTTTGCAGATACATTTGTGGTCGATACACATACCGGGCCTCTAAAGACCCACGTACATAATAATGTTCTGCGAAACACTCATGCATTTAAGCGTTAAACAACATATAATACAATGCAGTCTGTACGTTTCAAACAAATCTCTTTCTCATTTCACATCCTGTGTTTCAGAATCATACAGAAACATTTTGCATTTCTCATATTAGTTGGCACAATGGGCATCGTGCCCAGTTGGAGAATCACGGCAAGTTCACAAATCTGCTATACTGCACGTATGCCACAACATCTGATCTTACAAATCCCAACGTAAGGTTGTGTTTCCGTTGCAGACTCCATATATACTTTGTTTTTGCTCATAGCGAGTCATTATTATCTACATTTTTCATATGCCCACCACTGGAAGTCATTTGTCCTGTGAATGATTTAATCTTAATGAATGCACTGAAGCTCTGTTGACGTTCTCTATTGTGTTTAAAGTGGGCATTGCTACACCTCTGGAGAGATGATTGAATGATTCAATTATCCTGATCAATCAGTCATAATCAATATATCAGCACAAGCACAGCAATAAGAGAAACCTGGTCTCATAGTATCACAGTATACCTACACTAAATGAAATCACGAGGTATTAAACACGTACTATTTGCCCTGTTCCTCACAATGCTATCTTACGACATACACTTTTACTGTAGTGCATGACTTATTTAAACATTTGCATTAAATAACTACATTTACAAGCTTGCTTGAGTGTTATCAGATTGCACGGTAGCTCAACTGATAGACCATTACACTTGTGATGTAATGGAGCGGGGTACGAGTTCTGAAAAGCACAAGTCCACGTGTGAGCCCAAAGTGTCATCGAACCCCACAAAATGACGTGGTCATGTTTTTCATCTCACATTTGCTTTGTCTGACACTATCGGTTAGGTTTAGGGTAGGGAGGTCGGTTTTGTTGATTTAAAACTTGATCGAGCATTAAACTTAAAATCGTCATCTGTTTGCGAGAACATTTAACTCGCTTTTAACGCCACCCAGTGGACATTTGAGAACGTTTAATTTGCTTTAAGCGCCACCCAGTGGACATTTGAGAACCTTTAACTCGCTTTTGGCGCCACCCAGTGGACATTTGAGAACGTTTAATTCGCTTTTAGCGCCACCCAGTGGACATTTGAGAACGTTTAACTCTCTTTTATCACCACCCAGTGGACATTTGAGAACATTTCACTCGCTTTTAGCGGCACCCAGTGGACATTTGAGAACATTTAACTCGCTTTTAGCGCCACCCAGTGGATATTTGAGAACGTTTAACTCGCTTTTAGCGCCACCCAGTGGACATTTGAGAACGTTTAACTCTCTTTTATCACCACCTAGTGGACATTTGAGAACATTTCACTCGCTTTTAGCACCACCCAGTGGACATTTGAGAACGTTTAACTTGCCTTTGGCGGCACCCAGTGGACATTTGAGAACGTTTAACTCGCTTTTAGTGCCAACCAGTGGACATTTGAGAACGTTTAACCCGCTTTTAGCACCACCCAGTGGACATTTGAGAACATTTAACTCGCCTTTGGCGGCACCCAGTGGACATTCCAGAACGTTTAACTCGCCTTTAGTGGCACCCAGTGGACATTCGAGAACATTTAACTCACTTTTAGCACCACCCAGTGGACATTTGAGAATGTTTAACTCACTTTTAGCGCCACCCAGTGGACATTTGAGAACGTTTAACTCACTTTTAGCGCCACCCAGTGGATATTTGAGAACGTTTAACTCGCTTTTAGCGCCACCCAGTGGACATTTGAGAACGTTTAACTCTCTTTTATCACCACCTAGTGGACATTTGAGAACATTTCACTCGCTTTTAGCACCACCCAGTGGACATTTGAGAACGTTTAACTTGCCTTTGGCGGCACCCAGTGGACATTTGAGAACGTTTAACTCGCTTTTAGTGCCAACCAGTGGACATTTGAGAACGTTTAACCCGCTTTTAGCACCACCCAGTGGACATTTGAGAACATTTAACTCGCCTTTGGCGGCACCCAGTGGACATTCCAGAACGTTTAACTCGCCTTTAGCGGCACCCAGTGGACATTCGAGAACGTTTAACTCACTTTTAGCGCCACCCAGTGGACATTTGAGAATGTTTAACTCACTTTTAGCGCCACCCAGTGGACATTTGAGAACGTTTAACTCACTTTTAGCGCCACCCAGTGGACATTTGAGAACGTTTAACTCACCTTTATCGGCACCCAGTGGACATTTGAGAACGTTTAACTCACCTTTAGCGGCACCCAGTGGACATTCGAGAACGTTTAACTCGGCTTTAGCGGCACCCAGTGGACATTCGAGAACGTTTAACTCGGCTTTAGCAGCACCCAGTGGACATTCGAGAACATTTAACTCGGCTTTAGCGGCACCCAGTGGACATTCGAGAACGTTTAACTCACCTTTAGCGGCACCCAGTGGACATTTGAGAATGTTTAACTCACCTTTAGCACCACCCAGTGGACATTTGAGAACATTTAACTCACTTTTAGCGTCACCCAGTGGACATTTGAGAACATTTAACTCACTTTTAGCGCCACCCAGTGGACATTTGAGAACATTTAACTCACTTTTAGCGCCACCCAGTGGACATTTACCATGTAAAAAAAAGGAAAAAGTTCCTCCATATTCCTTCTAAAAATTTATAATTTATTTATTTTTTATTTTTTTATTGAATACAGTCATTAGCTTATATAAAACCAAGCATGGTCTTGGTTTTATATAAATGTGTGTGTGTTCACAAATGCGGCCGGACGAGCTCTTGTTTTCTCTGCCATCGAACTTACCCTTTGACCCGGGAACCACTCCTAACCCCCCACTTCCCCACCCCCGCTCTGATCCGTCTTGCAGACACAAAGCTGACAAGATGGCCTAGATTCCACCCCACAAACACACACACACATTGGAGGGAGGGGAAACATTGAGAAAACATTATATAAGTGTGCTCATCCCTGGATACTGAAGAAGCCCATCACACATATAGTTTCATATGTGTGCATTTACACACAAGCAGAATATTGGGTCATCAGTGGGTGGTTTTTTGGGCCACCAATATATATATATATATATATATATATATATATATATATATATATATATATATATATATATATGTATATATATAGTGTTTAATAATCTGTTTAATTGCTCATATCTCAAAAAGGCATAGTCATACTTCTACAACTTTCTGTAACTGTGACATCATCATGAGCAACAACTTGCTACAAATAAATAAATAAATAAATAAATAAGTAAATTGTTTTGCTAAGTTTTCAATGGCAGCAAACGTAGACGCTTCTCTTTCGCCATTTGGCCCTGTTATTTTTTTGGACCAAGCGATTTACTATAAATCTCCACTTTCACTTTCACATTGTTCTTCTTTTGTTTTTGGCGATTCTCATTCATCGTGCATATCACCCCCTACTGGACAGAGAGGAGAATTTGTACTAAAAATGGACTTCAATATGGATCTGTTTATCACCCACATCTATCATATCACCTCTGAAAACTTGGATTAAACCACTGGAGGCTTATGGATTACTTTTATGCTGCCTTTATGTGCTTTTTGAAGCTTCAAAGTTCTGGTCACCATTCACTTACATTGTATGGACCAACAGAGCTGAAATATTCTTCTAAAAATCTTCATGTGTGTTCTGCAGAAGAGAGAAAGTCACATCTGGGATGCCATGAGGGGTGAGTAAATGATGAGATCATTTAAATTTTTGGGTGAACTGTCCCTTTAACCTAATCCCTATCCCCCTCAAATCTTTGTATTGACTTTATTTATGAATCTCTTTCACTATGTCCCACAGGTAGGTTTTGTCAGATTTATCCAACAGAAAATGTTGTAGAACTTCTGTTTAAAAACAGACAGGGTTCCTGGTCAAAGGCCCTCGAACACGCCCTCAACACAGGATGTGGCCCCAGAGGGAGTAAGTTGAAACGCTGCACCGGGCAATACGGGACAAAAGAAACGCTGAGGAAAACGTCCAGTAACGTTTGTGAAAATGAGGCCAGTGATGCTGTCGGCAGCGGAACATTGAGCGCCGGTCAAAAGTTTAACCGTAGCCCCCCGTTATGTGACTATTGTTTTCCAGTTCTACATACACAGGCACGCACACACCCTTTTATTTCCAGGCAGTGCACTCTCAGCTCTCCAAACGGAATTCTATAGTGGGAACATATGGAATCACTGGGATAAACACAAGATTCCCGCCTCAGTTTCAGTGAGATGTCCACTACTGTATACATCACACACGGGACACATGAGACGCACAGACAGACCACAGAACAAAAACATGTCTAACTGAACGTATACAGGAATCCTATTGGAAATCGGAACGTCATTTGGAACCAGCCTTAAAGGGGCCAAATGAGAATTTAATTGGAATCATATAAGATCCTACAGGAAAAACACTGAATTATGGTATTTACCAAGGCACTCCAAAGTACACCAAGGATATAGTATTACTATGATCATGGGCGTAGATTTGGCTTGAACCTCCCCATCCCAATCCCAATCCCCATCCCAACGGAATCTATGCCCCAGACTATGGGACATTTCCAATATAAAACACATGTAAAACACAAGTATTCCCATGGTGTTTTTGTTAATGTATGTAATACAGTATTAATTTGATCCTATTAATAATCCCAGTACTCCACAATATAATAGCGTGTGCTGGAATCCTATAAGAAATTTCCTAAAAATTCCACTGCAAATCCTACACATTCCATTAGGATTCTTCGACATACAACCCTCCTCCTCAGTTTATCCAGCTAAAATATAATTTTACGCATTCGTGCTCTCGATATGTCTGCTCTTATAAAGCCAGCGTCCTACTTTTGATATTTTTAACTTGTTGAAACACAGAAATCCTGTGAGGAGAGAGATTGTTTACCTCTTAGAGGCAGAGCACTGACGTCAGGACACACCCCTATAGGCCAGGGGGCGTGGCCAGCCTGTGCAGTCCGTGGCGCGGCATTCGACCAATCACAATCCAGCTGTCAGGCATTCCGTCCAGTCACCGCAAAGAAGAGTCGCAGCGGACGCCTGTGATTGGCTGTCGCGGTAATGATGTCTATAGATATGCAAGCTGATTGGTGTGAGTGGGCGGGGCTAAGGAAAGCTGCTGTGCGTCTATTTGCTGGATTTGCAGGAGAAAGAAGCTGCGTTCCGTGGGACGAAACGTGAGTTTTAGCTGCGGCCTGCGTTAGGATTTAGTGGATGGTTACGGGAGCAAGTGCGATTAACTCGGGTAAAATATCGTTTCATGTTATTTTGATGTTTTCAGAGAGGCAAAGTGTGTCCATGAGTGGTTGTGGTCAGTGTGTGTGTGATATATGATTATATATATAGAACCATTATCCTATAGAAAACAACACCACACAAGCCACTTTACTGAGTTTGTTCGTGTGTAAAATAATTCTGCTAATAATCTGGCCTCAGTTCAGAATTGATTGTGAGTATTTTAAAGTGTTATTCATGATATTTGATAATTATGTGTGTGTTGCAGGAGACACATTTGGAGTTGGCGCACGTGAACAGAGAGATCGGTGATGCCACATCAGGTGTGACACTTTTGATATTTTAGACATTGTTTCTGATCCATTTCAACCGGATGCAATGTTGCATTTCTGCACTTTACTCTGAGAATTCGAATTCGAACTGGTGCAAAACTGTGGCAGTTAAAATGTTACATTTGACAAATGAGACGTGCGATACTTTCATTGGATACTTTTAACCCTTGCGTGACCTTCGGGACATTTTTGTCTTTTTCATTTGAGTTTTTTCGATCATTTGTTAATGCCAACGGCCTCAACCTCAGTTCCTATAATACTATAATGTACACACAATAGTCTCACTCGGGACCTTCAGGACAAAAATGTCCCCATTGAAACACATTAAAACTGCAATATTTGATCCCAGTGCCATTAAAGCATCAAATCATAAATTATATGATATTATACTTTCATTACGGAGTCCTGGCTTCAACATTTACATTTTTAATATTTTCCACCAGATGGCGCCATTATTCTCACGTTTAGCCTATGGAGCAAATACAAACTTTTCCCCTGTTCTCTGTTTGCTGTATTATAGATCACTGAATAAATGTGTGTGTGTGTGTGTGTGTGCGTGTGTGTGTGTGTGTTTAAAAAACAACAATGGCATTATGTAAACAAACTGGCATTTAAAGGGTTAAAATCCTGAAAATGAATGAATATTTGGTAGTTATGATCAAAAAACTTCATATATAATATTATTATGGCAGTTTTTTGAAGCGGAACATTTTTCAATTGATGCAAAAGGGTTCATTTATATGTATCAGTTTGAAGTGGTTACAAAGTTGCAGTTTGCGCTGCTTGTGCTTTGATGCTGTTTAATTGGATCCAGTGTTTCACTGATCATCTGTAACTTTATACAATGTTTCACTGGACACATTGTTTCTTTGATCAGTTTAACTTGTGATTTTATGCTGATTTATTTAGCATCTTATAGGGAATTTAAATGTTACATGTAAATATTCACTGCACAATATAACGGTGATCATTGTTCATATTCTGTATTTGCTATGTGATTTTTTTAGTTTTTGGCATGGGGCTGAATTTGCCACGATTTGAAGACGATAATAGACGGTTGTATTTTCATTCAATTCAAAAGAGTAAACTCATTTTCAGTGCCAGATCACAGAAGTTTTCGTTATTGTGTGTGTGTGTGTGTGTGTTTAAAACAGTATATTTTAGAGGTAGACCAATATATCGGTTTTAACGATTAATCAGTTATTATTGAGATTTTGCTTGTACTAAAAATTGCATCTGGGATTTGATTCATTTTGGACTCTTTGTCTTTGCCCGCAATAGAAACATTTATATAAATACATATATATATATATACTGTATATATATATATTTTAACATTTTATGAATCGATTTTAAAATACTATCGGCCGATTAAAGTTATTGATATTGGCAAAATCCACTATCAGTCGACCTCTAGTATATGTGTACAATATCACTCATCATATTCTTATGTTATTAATTATATTAGATATATTAGTGCATACCTATACAATTGTTCCTGTCTAGTACAAACAACTTTAATCTAACAGGTTACAATAACTCTGTGATTATTTGAGCAAATCATCATGTAGCAATCAGGAGAAATGCATCTGTTATTATAGTGTAATAATGAATGTTATTGAAGTATTATCTAACTGTTGTTTGTGTGTTATTAGTGCTTATAGAGTGTCAGTATTCAGTGTGTTATTAGTGTGTTATTAGCGAGTATTCAGTGTGTTATTAGTGTGTTATTAGCGAGTATTCAGTGTGTTATTAGTGCTTATAGAGTGTCAGTATTCAGTGTGTTATTAGTGCTTATAGAGTGTCAGTATTCAGTGTGTTATTAGTGTGTTATTAGCGAGTATTCAGTGTGTTATTAGTGCTTATAGAGTGTCAGTATTCAGTGTGTTATTAGTGCTTATAGAGTGTCAGTATTCAGTGTGTTATTAGTGCTTATAGAGTGTCAGTATTCAGTGTGTTATTAGTGCTTATAGAGTGTCAGTATTCAGTGTGTTATTAATGTGTTATTAGTGCTTATAGAGTGTCAGTATTCACTGTGTTATTAGTGCTTATAGAGTGTCAGTATTCAGTGTGTTATTAATGTGTTATTAGTGCTTATAGAGTGTCAGTATTCACTGTGTTATTAGTGTGTTATTAGCAAGTATTCAGTGTGTTATTAGTGCTTATAGAGTGTCAGTATTCAGTGTGTTATTATTGCTTATAGAGTGTCAGTATTCAGTGTGTTATTAATGTGTTATTAGTGCTTATAGAGTGTCAGTATGCAGTGTGTTATTAATGTGTTATTAGTGCTTATAGAGTGTCAGTATTCACTGTGTTATTAGTGTGTTATTAGTGTGTTACTAGTGCTTAAAGAGTGTCAGTATTCACTGTGTTATTAGTGTGTTATTAGTGCTTAAAGAGTGTCAGTATTCACTGTGTTATTAGTGTGTTATTAGTGCTTATAGAGTGTCAGTATTCAGTGTGTTATTAGTGTGTTATTAGCGAGTATTCAGTGTGTTATTAGTGCTTATAGAGTGTCAGTATTCAGTGTGTTATTAGTGCTTATAGAGTGTCAGTATTCAGTGTGTTATTAATGTGTTATTAGTGCTTATAGAGTGTCAGTATTCACTGTGTTATTAGTGCTTATAGAGTGTCAGTATTCAGTGTGTTATTAATGTGTTATTAGTGCTTATAGAGTGTCAGTATTCACTGTGTTATTAGTGTGTTATTAGCAAGTATTCAGTGTGTTATTAGTGCTTATAGAGTGTCAGTATTCAGTGTGTTATTAGTGCTTATAGAGTGTCAGTATTCAGTGTGTTATTAATGTGTTATTAGTGCTTATAGAGTGTCAGTATGCAGTGTGTTATTAATGTGTTATTAGTGCTTATAGAGTGTCAGTATTCACTGTGTTATTAGTGTGTTATTAGTGTGTTATTAGTGCTTAAAGAGTGTCAGTATTCACTGTGTTATTAGTGTGTTATTAGTGCTTATAGAGTGTCAGTATTCACTGTGTTATTAGTGTGTTATTAGCGAGTATTCAGTGTGTTATTAGTGTGTTATTAGTGTCTTATTAGTGCTTAAAGAGTGTCAGTATTCACTGTGTTATTAGTGTGTTATTAGTGCTTAAAGAGTGTCAGTATTCACTGTGTTATTAGTGTGTTATTAGTGCTTATAGAGTGTCAGTATTCAGTGTGTTATTAGTGTGTTATTAGTGTGTTATTAGCAAGTATTCAGTGTGTTATTAGTGCTTATAGAGTGTCAGTATTCAGTGTTATTAGCGTGTTATTAGTGCTTATACAGTGTCAGTATTCAGTGTGTTATTAGCATGTTATTAGTGCTTATAGAGTGTCAGTATTCAGTGTGTTATTAGTGTGTTATTAGCATGTTATTAGTGCTTATAGTGTCAGTATTCAGTGTGTTATTAGTGTGTTATTAGTGTGTTATTAGTGCTTAAAGAGTGTCAGTATTCACTGTGTTATTAGTGTGTTATTAGTGCTTATAGAGTGTCAGTATTCACTGTGTTATTAGTGTGTTATTAGCAAGTATTCAGTGTGTTATTAGTGCTTATAGAGTGTCAGTATTCAGTGTGTTATTAGTGTGTTATTAGCATGTTATTAGTGCTTATAGAGTGTCAGTATTCAGTGTGTTATTAGCATGTTATTAGTGCTTATAGTGTCAGTATTCAGTGTGTTATTAGTGTGTTATTAGCATGTTATTAGTGCTTATAGTGTCAGTATTCAGTGTGTTATTAGTGTGTTATTAGCATGTTATTAGTGCTTATAGTGTCAGTATTCAGTGTGTTATTAGTGTGTTATTAGCATGTTATTAGTGCTTATAGATTGTAAGTATTCAGTGTGTTATTAGTGTGTTATTAGCATGTTATTAGTGCGTATAGAGTGTCAGTATTCAGTGTGTTATTAGTGTGTTATTAGCATGTTATTAGTGCTTATAGAGTGTCAGTATTCAGTGTGTTATTAGTGTGTTATTAGCATGTTATTAGTGCTTATAGAGTGTCAGTATTCAGTGTGTTATTAGTGTGTTATTAGCATGTTATTAGTGCTTATAGAGTGTCAGTATTTAGTGTGTTATTAGTGTGTTATTAGCATGTTATTAGTGCTTATAGTGTCAGTATTCAGTGTGTTATTAGTGTGTTATTAGCATGTTATTAGTGCTTATAGAGTGTCAGTATTCAGTGTGTTATTAGTGTGTTATTAGCATGTTATTAGTGCTTATAGAGTGTCAGTATTCAGTGTGTTTGAAGTCTGGATCAGACACATGGATTAATTTCAATATGACAAGAAATATGAGCCGTCTGTCTTTAAGAAGTTCCAAAACAAGTGAAATGTTGTTGCTGCTAGTTTTGTTGTGCCATTATAAGTTCATGTTGTTGTTCAGTTGTATTGTTGAATCTCAGCGTATCTCTTGAGTGTTGTGTTTCAGTGGAAACTACTGCAACGTCATACATCTGGGTAAAAAGCACTTTACTCGCGATGTATTTAGAGAACTTTCATGAGTTAAATACAGAACAGTGTTCCTATTTCATAAGCATTTGTAGGTGCTTCAGGAACGCGAATCTCAAACCACGGCTGTTATTTTGGGATTATTTTTCAGTAGATGATTTGGAAGAAACTTTGCCCTGTTTGGCATACGTCGTGTTTGTTTAGTGTTGCAGCGTAAGCTTTGCTCCCCGGGATATAAATCTTTTATAAGTGTTTTTTAAAAGGCCGCAGTGCAAGGACGGTCATGAGCTTTAAACAGCACACATGTCCCAACAGCCTCTTATGTGAACATTTGAACATATGCCACACACACACACACACACGCGCGGGTGAAATAAATCAAACAGACACAGTGGAGTCATCATTTCCAGTATATGAAAGCTATGATGAGACATGTTGTGCATTTCATAATCTGTCATTTAGTTCAATAATGTTTGTTTTGCACACCTGTAAACAACATCTATGCCAGCTACATCCACACATGTGTTCATCTAAAGGATTGTGATGCTCCTGAACATTTAATATCTCTATATTTTATAACCTAATCCATTCATTTCCAATGGCCGGTCATTTTTGACCGGTCACACCATAAAGTGCAAGAAAGTGAAATAAAACCAAAACAAAAGTAAGTAAGTGGCCCAAAATGTTTTTTGTGTTTTCAGATACCGTATGTGAACAAAGTCAAGGAATTTTATTCCAGTTGGATTAAGTAAAAAAAATAAAATAATAATAATATTCACGAGTCCGGGTCAAAATGACCAGAACGCAACATAAGGGTTAAACATTAATGAAACATTAAGACAACTTTATTGATTAACGCATGTTTAAAAGTTGTTCATGATGCCAAATTAATTTGCTAATGTTAATGTATATAACTTATTGTAAAGTGCTACCAAATGGCTGCATAAAGAAAAAGATATATTAAATAATAGTATATTAAAACTGTCCATAATATATAATGAAATGTGTTGCAGGGAATTCAGAGAATGCCTAGTTATTGTTGTTCACTGTAATTTTAACACTAATTCTCAGTAATAGTATATGTACTCTCCTGTTAAACAAAAGATACATTTTTACAGCGAATGCAATGAATTAAACGCAATTAAAATCAGTGAATTCTAGCCATTTTTACTTTTGTTTTGTAACTTTCTTTAGTCTCTTTGTTCTGATTGGATGACATCATAACTCTGATGTAAGAGGTGTTAAGAAGGAGCCCTTTGATATGTATCACAATGTTTACAGCATCATGGCGTGTGCTGTTGATGCACATAGATGCTAAACGCAGTGTGAATACAACATGTGCAATAACATCCTGCTGACAACAGAAAAACATCAGTGTGAACCGCTAGTGTTATGAAAGTGTGGCATGTTTTCCGGTTTGTTAGTTTGTTTTTAACCTGAAACAGTACAATTAGCAACTTAAAGTTTAAACCACTATTAAACTCGAATAATCGACTAATCGAGTACTCTGCACCAGCTAGTCGATTATTAAAAACACTACTCGAATATCGCAAATGTATATTCCTTTGCGCATTTTCCTGGCATGGGAAACGCTGAATATTCCTGTATTTATATATAATCGTGCAGTTACAATTGTGTCCACTGGGGGGTGCTGTGGATGTGTGTTGTCGATGTGTTGGCTGAGAGAGGAAGATATGTTGCTGTTTTTGTATGCTTTCAAACAAACAAGGATCGGTTGTTATGGAGGAAAGGAAATGCGAAGCAGTACAAGAAACTCGGAAGCTAATCAGACCGGAATGTGTGTTAAATATCGACGCACAAGCAGAGAGCATTTTATAAAAACCCAACTTTCAGCGCTTGTTTTCAGAATAAATAACATGCTAAAAATGGTGATATCCGTCATGTCGACTCATAGTTTATATTTGTGTTACCGTAATGGCATTACAAAAATGTAACTCACCCGGAGCTTATATAGAAGCCAATATAAGCTCCGGGTGAGTTACATTTTTTTTTACTGTTTTTATTTCATTAAATTTGTATTTTAAATGAATGCATATTATTCATTGCATTTTTTACTAAAGGAAAAGCATAGTTTCTTGAAGTTGCTAAACACTAAACAAAATGAAATTGCCTTAAAAAAATCATATAATGGTACGTGTTATAAGTACGTTTAACCTGACCGGGATGCAAAAACAGCCCAGTTAGCTGAAGAAAGTGTAATGCACTGTTAATCTACAGTTGCTATATGCAAAGATTAAATGAACTAAATGCTACTATTGCAGAAACCAATGCAAAAGTGCTACTGATGTACACTGACTGCTGCACATTTCGTGTTCCCTTCCTGTGAATGGAACATGTGGACCACCCAGACACCATGAGCCCTCCACGTGATACTGCTCAGCGAGATAAAAACTTTTACCAACATGTTAAGCTTTCCCGCTCTCATTACCCCGTGATGTATCACCGGAGGGGCCACGAGGGTCCAGGAGTAGGTGCGTTTCAAGAGGGTTAATGACTCCCACATGGGGCCGTGCTGTACGGGATGGCGAGGTAGAGCAGTGTTGGTATGTGCTAACGTGGAGTTTCAGGAAGTCGCGCATTTTTATTGTTTATGTGATGTGATTAGTAGTTTCCTGGGGCAAGAGAACAAACGGTGAGAAACTTTGGACTATTAACAGTTGCTATTAACATTATATTAACAGTTGCTATTAACATTATATTACAGTTGCTATTAACATTCTATTAACAGTTGCTATTAACATTATATTACAGTTGCTATTAACATTATATTACAGTTGCTATTAACATTATATTAACAGTTGCTATTAACATTATATTACAGTTGCTATTAACATTCTATTAACAGTTGCTATTAACATTATATTACAGTTGCTATTAACATTATATTACAGTTGCTATTAACATTATATTACAGTTGCTATTAACATTCTATTAACAGTTGCTATTAACATTATATTACAGTTGCTATTAACATTATATTACAGTTGCTATTAACATTCTATTAACAGTTGCTATTAACATTATATTACAGTTGCTATTAACATTATATTACAGTTGCTATTAACATTCTATTAACAGTTGCTATTAACGTTATATTACAGTTGCTATTAACATTATATTACAGTTGCTATTAACATTCTATTAACAGTTGCTATTAATATTCTATTACAATTGCTATTAACATTCTATTACAGTTGCTATTAACATTCTATTAACAGTTGCTATTAACATTATATTACAGTTGCTATTAACATTCTATTAACAGTTGCTATTAACATTATATTACAGTTGCTATTAACATTATATTACAGTTGCTATTAACATTCTATTAACAGTTGCTATTAACATTATATTACAGTTGCTATTAACATTATATTACAGTTGCTATTAACATTCTATTAACAGTTGCTATTAATACTCTATTACAATTGCTATTAACATTCTATTACAGTTGCTATTAACATTCTATTACAGTTGCTATTAACATTCTATTACAATTGCTATTAACATTCTATTACAGTTGCTATTAACATTCTATTAACAGTTGCTATTAACATTATATTACAGTTGCTATTAACATTATATTACAGTTGCTATTAACATTCTATTAACAGTTGCTATTAATATTCTATTACAATTGCTATTAACATTCTATTACAGTTGCTATTAACATTCTATTACAATTGCTATTAACATTCTATTACAGTTGCTATTAACATTCTATTAACAGTTGCTATTAACATTCTATTACAATTGCTATTAACATTCTATTAACAGTTGCTATTAACATTCTATTAACAGTTGCTATTAACATTCTATTACAGTTGCTATTAACATTCTATTACAATTGCTATTAACATTCTATTACAGTTGCTATTAACATTCTATTAACAGTTGCTATTAACATTCTATTAACAGTTGCTATTAACATATCGTGTGCATACTTCAACTGGATTCCGCTATTATCACGTAGCTGTTGACGTAAAGACATAATTCATGTACGTTTTGAAAGTGTCGGCACTGTAGAGGAACGTTCAGTGTGAGAACCGTTACATGTTTCAGACTGATGACTGATTGGTGTTCTGAGAGGCGGGGCTGATCCTGGACCTGTCAATCAGCTGAAGACACGCCCCCCTCCCCCAGCTTGGAGGATGAGGATGTTTTGCAGACTAACCTGTAATGGCATTGACGGGCCTATAGTTTGGTTAAAGTAGATTTTGACATCACATGTCCTGCTGTTCACAAGTGTTTATTAAAATGCTAATTTTATAAGGTCTTAGTAGCACTGAATCATGATGGAAAAGATCCAGGTGAAAAAAATGTGCCATTATAAAACTTTTAAAGCGTTTCAGGCCTGGAAAAGTCAAACCCATTTTACTCACCCTCATGTTGTTCCAAACCCATGTGCCTTTTCTTCAGTGCATGTAAAAGTAGACGTTTTGAGGAATGTGGACGCTGCTCTTTTCTTGCATTCAATGCAAGTTATAAAAAGTCACGGAAGAGTTTTGGAAATTTCCGTAGTGCATATGTTTCATGTCATAGTGCATAATTAGTTGAATAAATAATTAAGATTACACAATTAACCCTGTATAGTCTGACATATGAAAGAATTGTCAGAAAATGCAATTTTTTTTTTGTTTTAATTTAGTACTATTAGACAATCTATGAAAATAAATCGTTAAAAAATGCAAAATAAAAAATGCCGTATTTTTTTATGCATCATATTTGTCATTATCCTCCTGAGGCCCAGAAATTCATGTTTGTGCAGGAAATGTGTTATTTCAGTTTGTCTAGAGTGGGAAATCTTGAGGTATTATCAAAGGTTTGTCAATAAAATAATGTACAAAAGTTTAATCAAGCACAAGAATATTTTCTATTCAGCAAATACTCATTTTAAAATATCAGTAACAATATAATCATTACTGTCACTTTTAATTTATTAAAATCAGCTGTTATTATCCCAATATAAGTCACCATTTTAAATACATCGATATAAACATTGAAACCACTTTTTTCACAAGTGACCACTAGATGGAGCCATAAACATGTGACACGTACATCCCATAGATTGATTGACTCTGAGCCGTTAAACGTTGTTTCGTGTGTAATACACGGCGTTATCGGGTTAACGGATCGCAGGAAGTGTTTGTTATCTCTGCTCTCATTGCATCAATATTCTCTTGTTTTATTGATGTATAAAGTGGCTTTGAAGTTATTCGGAAACAGATCTCGGATGTTTTGGATGTGTTGGATTAATTGAGTGTTTTTATTGTTTGCTGATTGTAATGAAGTTTTTCTCAAATGAGGATCAGAAGAGGAATTCTGTTCTCCCGGGATCACCAGCCTCACACTCTCTCTCTCTCTCTCTCTC
>JAVLUX010000020.1:41902500-41915000 GCA_032164185.1 Moxostoma hubbsi | reverse complement strand
TAAATGGTCTGCTGATGTTGTTGCTCTTTTAGGTGAAATGTGACGTGTTTTCTTGAGACTCAAACTCACTTCGAGCACTTTCTGGCTCTCTGAACGTGTCCTTCATCATGTGAAAATGAGTCACTTTCTCTCTCTAATGTGAAAGGCTTGTTTTCCTCTTTGCTTGGTATGTTGTTGTTGTTGTTGTTGTGGTGAGCGTTGCGCAGTGAGTTTGTGGGAAGAATTCTTGTTATACACGGTACAATAAAGGGCAACTGCCGTAATGAACAGACAGCTGAAGGGGGCGTGGTCTGTGTTGCATGGGTGTGGCCATGGCTGGCCAACTTGTGGGCGGAGCTCTAGAGTTTGCCAGCGCCCATGTGGTCTAAAATGCTTCCCGTCTGTTTTTTAAATGACACTCCGTGTGAGCACAGACGAGAGGAAATTGCATTTAAATTCGATTTGCAGATGCAACGGGGGAATCTCACTAAAAAGAGTCTCGGCCACATTTCACCCAAAAATGAAAAAAGAAAACTGGTTAATAAATTGCTTTATGCAGGAAGGATTAAAGGTCTATTTTTAAGACCGTTAAGATTATTTTGCATGGTTGCGTTGCTGTCAAGCGCCAAATTACACAAAAGTTTTATATAAAATTAAAACAATTTTTTTTTAGAAAGTTACATATTAAATAATATTATTTAAATATTTCGATGCATAATGAAAATACATTTTATATTTTTATATTTAATTTTAGTATTATCTGCACATCGTTTGACAACTCAATCATTTATTTAACGATTAGATATTTATTTATTTATTTTTTAAAGATGTTCTTATGTATTTAATGATTTATTTATATTTTAAAATATGTTTTTATTTATTTATTTATTAGTAATTTGGCCTTCCATAGATTTTACCCCCAAATTATAACGACTAAAATGCTTTTACGAATACTATTAATTTAAAATAATTTAATTAAATAAATAATGGCACAATAGAATTTCTTTCTATTGATTTTGGGCTGAAATTTACAGGAATCTGTACATTTCCTCGTCATAATTTCTCAAATGTCAGTTTTGATTGAGTTCGGTTCGATTTCGTTGTGATAAAATTACAGTAGATTTTATGTGGCCCAAACATGTAATTGAAACCATCACCGGATATTCTGATTATTTTTACGATAATGTGGAACTTCTCTTTAGATTTCTGAAGGGAGTGAATATGTCGGGATAGTTTTGTTCTGTGGAATATTTGATCCTTCAGTGTGTTATTTTAAAGCGGTTTTATCGTTGTTGGAATGAACGAAACTCTTGATTTAATCAAGACCACAAGCTTGAAGCTTAATGATAGAATCAGGCCCGAATAATTTCCAAAATACAGACGTAACCCATTCTTCACTCTCTCTTTAGCCTGCGGGAACATGGTGACTCTGGTGTGCCCAGATGTCTAGACGGAGCAAACGATGTTTGTCATTAAATGGCAGTTGTTATTGCGATACGCAGCTGCAGATGCGAGCAGCTCTATTAGACAGACCATCATGGAGGGGGCTTTACTGTGGGGTCCAAACGTCTCAGACCTTTCAAAATAGCATCAAGTTTTCAGTTTTAGTAAAGTTTCAGATTACCTTGCTTCCTTTGAAGCACACGAGATGCTCTTTGGGACATTGCTCTGTGAAAAAGTATCTGCCCCCATCCTGATTTCTTCACTAAATTGTTTCAAAATTCTAACAAAATCTAACGTAAAACGAAGGCAACACGAATTACAATTTTTTTTTTTTTTTATAACAATCTTATTTATTGAAGCAAAAAAGTTATCCAGTACCAACTGGGCCTGTGAAAAAGTATGTGCTCCCTTAGTTATTAAATCGCCAAATCTATGAAACCGCATTCATAATGGGGTTCAGCTGGACTAGACGCACCCAGACCTGATCAATCAAATCAAGACAATTTTATTTGTATAGCGCCTTTCACAACACGCATCGTTTCAAAGCAGCTTTACAGAAGATTAAACTATAATGTCTATAATATCGATGAGTCAAGGCTTTTGTTGGCAATTAATTGATAGACTATGTATTCCATTTCAAGATCGTAGTCCATCATTAGACCGAGGTGATGCAGCCAGACATCAGTGAGGTGCAACACATTTCAACCACCCGGTAATTTCAGTGAGGTCTATCCTAAATCCAAGGTTCAGACAATGGCATATGAAGTATCCCATATCTTATGGTTGGAGTTGGCTTCAGTTCATCCTCTGAAGTCCATCATAAGATTAAGATTCAACTTTATTGTCATTGTGTAGAGTACAGGTACAGAACCAATGAAATGCAGTTTTTTTGCATATCCCAACTAGGCTGGGGTCAGCCATGAAACAGCACCCCTGGAGCAGATAGGGTCAAGGGCCTTGATCAAGGGCCCAACAGTGGCATCTTGACGGTGCTGGGGCTTGAACCCCCAACCTTTCGGTCAGTAACCCAGAGCCTTAACCGCTGAGCCACCACTGGCCCACATAATACACTGAAGTGATGTTTGGCTGGCTGTCAAACAGTGGAGTCCAACATGAAGCAGGAATGGAGCTGGATCCAGCCGGATCTGGTGACCTCAGGATAGGAGTCCCGAGGTTGAGACAGGGAAACAAATAAAATAATATAAGCATAGATGCCATTAAATTTATTGCAGAGTTAGAGATCATGATCAATGTTAGTGGTTCCGGCACACCCAACTAAAGCAGCCTAATTGTGGGTTGGAGGATAAATTAAGTGCATGGTTTTTGCCACCACTTCCATGTTTGACATAAGCGGTGACGTTGCCAAAGCACTGGTCTAATGTGTCATGTCTCGCTAGAAAGCAAATGACTAAAGAGAAGGGTCACAATATAGGCTACATACTTTAGGCTACATCATTCTTGATGAGTTTTAATGCTTAATAGATGAGTCTTTAGTCTAGACTTAAACTGAGGGAGTGTGTCTGAGTCCCGAACAGTGTTAGGGAGACTATTCCATTGTTTAGGAGCCAAATATGAAAAGGATCTTCCTCCTTTTGTGGATTTTGATATTCTAGGTACTATTTTTCGGACTCAGCAATAGCGAGCATGTGCCTTAATTTAGCAGTATTTCTTAGGTGGAAGAATGCTGTTGTACAAACATTGGTAATTTGATTTTCAAAGGACAGATTTGTATCAAATATAACACCTAAGTTGTTAGGAAGATTTTGAAGATGATGTACATGAACAGTACATCCATCGGGAGTCAAATTATATTTTATTTTATCTTATTTTTTGTGGTTTTCAGACCGTTAATTAATACCTCTGTTTTGTTGGAATTGAGTAGAAGGAAATTTCTGGCCATCCAATCTTTGATTTCATTACAATTACGATTCCTACAATCTGCTAATTTGGAGAATTGTGAAATCTCATCAGGTTTTGCAGAAATATAAAGTTGTGTATCGTCGGCATAGCAGTGGAAACTTATTCCACAATCTCACAAGGGAAGCATAAATAAGGAGAAAAGCAGAGGCCCTAATACTGATCCCTGTGGCACTCCATACTTAACTTTTGTTTGATTTGACAATTCTTCGTTTACATAGACAAAGTGGTAGAGGTAAAGCGTAGGTTTAAAAATAAATATTTTAAATAAAATAAAAAAACATTTGCACTCATTTGGAGCTAAGAAAGGCCGTCACATTTTTATCATTTCACATGTTGTTATAATTCAGAAAAAGAAGTGCTGAAAGTTGGCTTTTTATAAAAGGCACTCTGTTAGTGTTCAGATATTTAACGCACATAGACACATACTGGTCTGATAACCTTCAGAGTTTCTTGTACCGCTTCGCATTTCCTTTCCACCATAAAAAGCACATTCTCGTCCTTTGGTTTGCATGACTCCAACAAGAACAGAATATCAATAGAGTAGCATTTTCTAAGAATCAAGTATTGCTAAACGAGGCTTTGCTTGACACAACTTCTTCCCACATCCAACACCTCAATGACAAACATCCAAAATTGTAACTGTGAGATTTGGTGAGCATGTCAGAGGGATAGTACAGTACTCAGTGCTGCTCACGGTAGGCAAATGCGCAATGGAAAATCAATTTGAGATATTCGGGTGGTGTTTTTAATTGTCGACTAGCTGCTATTGAACGAGTTCTCGAACTTGTTATGTCTTGTATTAACATTATGTCTTTAGGACCTCATTTTACATGTCTGAATTTGTGCATGTATGAATGTCTGTATATATCTGCAGGAAAGCTGTTTTTAAAAGGCTCGAGCTATGAAACAGTAAATTACAGTTGGCCTCATGCTTTAGGGGCTGTCTTGCACCTGTCTCTCAGTCTTAAGTTGAGACTTAGTCAAGTGTTGAGGAAACTAAAGATATTTTTCTGCTGAAGTGGACAGATGGATGGGTGGGTGTTGGCGGTTGGCTGTTGTCTAGCCACCAAGAAATCAAATTGAGACTTTTTTTATGGTTTTCAGTATGTGTGTGTTAGCTTTAAGGCCTTCTAAGCTATTAAATCTACAAGCCATTATACCAACCTTTAGCAGATATACAAAAGTAAAATAGATTTTCAGGCAATTTACAAGGGTTTACAAAGATTACCAGTACCATAGTTCCCATCAAATGTTAGTTATTGTTAGTACCATAATTAGGTCTGGGGGGGGGGGGGGGGGGGGGGGTATTTCCCCCTTAGATGTTCCTTGAGACTCCCCCCAGTCCGATAGCAAACAGAAACTATCGGACAGAGACAGAAACAATTTCCCACCATTAAGGTTGAGATAAATATCAATTATCGTTAGTACCATGGCTGGCTATATAATAGTCTGCACTTATATTTTTTAACCTTAGGTTACCAAAAGTGCTTTACACTGTCTGTCTCTCTCTGTCTCTCTGTCTCTGTGTCTCTCTCTCTCTCTCTCTCTCTCTCTCTCTCTCTCTCTCTCTCTCTCTCTCTCTCTCTCTCTCTCTCTCTCTCACACACACACCAATGATGGCAGAGCTGCCATGCAAGGCACTCGCCTGCCATTGGGAGCAACTTGGGGTGCCCAAGGACACTTCGGCATGTGGAGATGTGTGGGCCGGGAATGGAACTGCCAACCCAGCGATTAGTGGCCGACCCGCTATACCACCTGAGCCACAGCCGCCCCTGGTACTGGCCAGGCTCAACCCTGCCTAGCTTTAGTGGCATCCAAGCGAGAGCTTCTGCTAACCCATTTCATATCTGTAATGCCAGATATTGCCAAGTGAAATGGCATGCAATAACTGTTCAATAAAATTAAAATATGCGCAGGATTTTTATTTTAGGATATTATATTGATTGGTAAAAAGTGGGTGTGCCATACAAGTGTTTACAGACAGTTTTCTGAAACGCAGCCAACAGCCTTTGTTCGAAAATGAAGCAGCATTGATTATGCCAGCCGAAAAGGACCATATTGATGAGATATTATGGAAAGTACATTGATCATTCACAAGAAGACCAGGAACATTTGGAGATCTCCATAAACTACCAATTAAATTAAAAATAGGTTATATCTGTCTTTAGATTTTAGGAAATTGTACATTCGGTGATTCATGCTCTTCTGTCTCTAACAACAGGATGTTTTTGGTTTAAAAGTACTGATGTTTAGTGAAGATCTTTCGTTTTTCAGGAAAGAGTTTGAGTGGCCATGTGACCCCTGTATTTAACAACGAGTTAATGGAATTGTTGCCAGGGGGGCGTTTATGTTGAAGTGGAGCGGCTGCAGTCGTAATTATGGATGTTTCTCTTTGAAGCAGCAGGACAGCTCATTCTCAATACACTCATCCTCTATTATGTGGCCTGTAGTTTTGGTTTGCGGCTGAAACTCTGTTTCTGGATTCATGTGCTGTTTGCTTGAATGGTAGAACACAGTTTACACCCACCCAGTGAAACTTTCAACAGTGCGTTTATTTTATCGGCTCCAGTGATGTTCGGGCCGTGCATCTGCTGGTTCATTGGAAGATCTAGAAATTTCCTTTCTGAGAAAATGAAACCGTGTGATTCATCCACTCTTGGGTTTTATTGCAGATCTTTCAGATTGGGAATGCTTGAAGTCAACATGAAATCAAAAAACACGTTCCAGGTCTCTCTGCCAATGATTTGGTCGTGGAAACATATTTGTCGTTATTGTCGACGTCTTCTATCAAAATGTACTAATTTGGTCCGCCTCCAAAACAAGTTTTCTTTTTGGCTGACATCACCAATCCCTCTCGTTTTTCAACCCCTCCCATAAAACCCTTTGGCTCCGTTTTGTATACAAGACAGACTTTTCACGATTCAATGAATTCTCAATGGATAAAATCACGTCCCATCCTGCATTTTTTCTTCTTCTTTAATAGGGTAACTTTTGAGTATGTTGATTTTAACCACACCATAAAATTACTTGACAAGCACGGTTTTAACAGGAAGTTTGAGTGGTACATTAGCCTTTAGTTGATGTGACAGACATTAACAACAATTTGCTAAGTAAGTAACTTTTATTTAAAAACATGATGTACATGGTACTTACAAATTCATTGATATTTACTAGTGAAATTGACTCAAATTAGCAAATAAATATGAAAGTATAATGTACTAAAATAAAAAATGAAGATCATGATTCGTTGGAAAATCAATATTTTTACCCATTCCTTATAATTTGTAAATGCCCCATGAGTGCAAGATGATGTCATCGATATCAACATTTCGATCACGTAGTACATTTTAAATGTGTATTTTTGATAAGAGTACATTTTTTAGGAGTGCACTAGCATATAGATGACCTCAAATCTAAAAGCCACTCCAGTTCTCCAATTTTGATCTCCTGTTGTCCTGAAATATTTGAGTTCTACGTAGGTTTCGGTCCTTGATGATGTTGGGACAGTGATGGCTCTCGAATATGAAGCCTTGTGCTGCAATTTAATCTCTAGTGAACCATTTCTTTTTTTCTTTTTTCCTCCCACACAATCGTCATTTTTTTTAATCTCTGTGTTCGGTGGTAAAAACATCAATTAGTGTTGCGGAAATGGGTTGCCATGACAACGGTAGCTGTGTTTGCCAAGGACGGTAAAGTCATCATGTAATTCATTCATGGAACATAATGGACATAATTTATTTCAGAGAAAGATTTAAACCTTTCTCTTTTATCAAGAGTTGCTGATGAAACCAAGAGCATTTTCCACACCACTTTACAATAATGTTGTATTTGTTTACATTAGTTGACTGCATTAGTTAACAGGAATTAGCATTTAATAATCTTGGTTAATGTTAATTTCAACATGTTCTAATAAAAATTTTTTCAATTAAATGTTGTTAACATTAATTAATGCATTATGAAATAACACAAAATAATAATGAACACTAGTATATATATATTTTATACATTACATTAACCAAGATTAACCCTCCTATGGTATTTGGACATTTTTGACCGGAATACATATTTTTAACATTTTATAAAAATAGTTCCCTTTATCTGAGAAGTACATGACTTGGTGAGTTTTCCTAGATTTTCCACCAAAACATACGAAAAATTTGGCTTGATTCAGTAAGTCTTAGTAGTCGGTAAAAAAACCCCAAAGGAAGACCTTTGGTATTCACGGTCAAAATTGACTGACCATTGAAAATGAATGGGAAAGACCAACCAAAAGAATAGAGCAAATTCTGTCAAATACAATCAATAAATGAGCCACAATGCAGAAAAAAAGCCAGACAGATATTAACATCTAAATTAAGCCAATGTCGAAAGAAATCCCAGAAATTATGAGGGAAGAAGGTGATTGTAATGCATCAGTCTGGGAAGGGTTACCAAGCATTTTCAAAGGCTCTGGGACACCAAAGATCCCCAGTGAGAGCCGTTATCTCCAAATGGAGAACAGTTAGCACAGTAGTGAACCATCCCAGAAGTGGCCGTCCTTGCAAAATTCCTCCAGGAGCACAGCGACGACTCATCCAGGAGGTCACAAAAAGCCAAGGACAACATCCAAGGAACTGCAGGCCTCTCAGGTGTCAGTAAAGGTCACCGTTCATGACTCCACTATCAGAAAGACACGGGGCAAAAATGCCATCCATGGAAGAGTGGCGAGAACCACTGCTGACCAGACGAACATTAAGGCTCATCTGAATTGTGCCAAAACACACCTTGCGGTCAAGTGTAGTCAGGATAGTGTGATGGTGTGGTGCTTTGCTTCCTCAGGGTGACTTTCTGAGGAAATACACATCAGTCTGTGAGATGAAGCTCAAGCACAACAATGATCCAAAGCAAAGGAGTACGTCCACCTCTGAATGTCTCAAACAAAGCTAAATTCAAGTTCTGGAGTGGCCTAGTCAAAGTCCTGACATGAACCCGATTGAGATGCTGTGGCAGGAGCTTAAACGGGCAGTTTATGCTCGAAAACCCTCCAATGGGGCTGAACTAAAGACGAGTGGGCCAGAATTCCCCCACAGCGTTGTGAAAGACTGATCTCAAGTTACCGGAAGCGTTTGGTTGCAGTTGATGCTGCTAAAGGCGGCACAACCAGCTATTAACATTAAGGGGGCAGTTAGTTTTTCACATAGGTGATATGGTTGTTGAAAACTGTATTTTGTGTTTACTTGGGTTGCCTTTTGTTTTATGTTACATCTCGTTTGAAGATCAAAACAATTTGGAATGAAAAATACACACAGCCAGAAGAAACCAGGAAGGGGGCAAATACTTTTTCACACCGTTATATATTGTTCATTTTTAGTTCATAGTTTCTAACGCATATACTAATGTTAGGCTAATAAAAAGAACCTTAATGTAAAGTGTTTACAACTTTTAAACTTTGTAGCTCGGGATGCACTAAAATACATACAGAATTATCCAAATCCCGAGGGTGTGTAAATGAGTTTAAATCTGGAATGATTGATAAAGAAAGTTAAAATCATCCCAGGGCACAGAAAAGTTCCCTGAGTTGAAAAATGACCCATTTATGACTGTGATTGTGGCCT
This sequence comes from Moxostoma hubbsi, assembly GCA_032164185.1. Classification (NCBI taxonomy): domain Eukaryota; kingdom Metazoa; phylum Chordata; class Actinopteri; order Cypriniformes; family Catostomidae; genus Moxostoma; species Moxostoma hubbsi. The sequence goes on along the minus strand of JAVLUX010000020.1, from coordinate 41,906,064 downwards.
TTGCATCTGTTGGGGATTGAATGTGGCTTTCTCTGCTTCTGATGTTGATTACTGTATTAGACCTTGAACACATGAGGAATTCTGTCCTATAAATATACAGGGTGAGTCTCCGTCCGTCTATAAACTCATCCGCTGCTTTCTCTCTGGCCGCGCGAGGTGCCACAGGCGTCACTCGTGCCGTGATCAGCCCTCCATTATTTCAGCTGGCTAATGTGTTGATGTTGGCTGTCAGCGTGCTTGTTTCCGATGTACTGCGAGTCTTTGATTAAATGTGGGAGTGCTTAAATTCCCTGAGCCCGTTGTTCCAGGGGGATCATTTATATTCTGCGGTCGCATGTGGAGTAAGATTTTCACTTGATATGAATAAGCTTCTGTTTCTAGTGCAAGGATCCTTACGGCTCTACAGAGATTATTTACTACTCCAGAGTTTAACAAGAGCCCTTTTCCAGTCTGAGGTCAAAACAGACGTGGAGCTGGAGAGGGCTGATCATTCCCGTGCTGACGCGGGTCATTTTTATAAGTGGATCCTCAGAGCTTGATCTGTCTAGTTGAACGAGGGTTTACCTTTGACCAGAGCACGGCGTGCTTGCTAGAACATTCCGATGTCATGTGGACTTTTCCAACTCTGCGTAAACGAGGAGGACGTTGGGAAAATGCCCTGGAATTGCACATTGAACCTTTTACGATTATTATAATGAAAGGTGCCATATTCTACTCTTTTGTAGCATGTAATTGTTTAGGTTTAAGGTTTACGTGTGGTTGATAAACGTACACCTTAAAGGAATATTCCGGGTTGTAATGTTTACAGATTAAACCCCATTGACTTACATTGACAAAGGGACATATTCTACTCTTATGTAGCATTTAATTTTCTGTTCCCTGAAGACAACTTATTAGGCTAGGTTTCTTGCACTAAAAACCGTATTAATTTAGTTTTTCATGACCGTTTTCCACCCTCTCGCTGACCTTTACAAGTAAATGTGCTGCTTTTGCTACTGTCCCTTTAAGACCCCATTTGCACCTGGTATTACTATCCATTTCAGGTGATCCAACCTAGTCAGTGCTAAATGCAGGTGTAAACGGGTCCAAAACATTTTTGTGATTAGATCACTCAAACCACATTTAGAGATGGGCAAACATTTAGGGATAAGTAACAAAATAAAATAAAAAAAATCTGATTTTCGTGGCGTGGCAGTAATGCATTGGAGCTCCTTAATGGTAAAGTACTGTTTAAAATTCAATGCAAATACCCGTCATGGAGAGGTATTAATGTAAACACAGTCGTTACGTTCAAAGTGAACATAGAAACCGGGGCAAAAAAGCGGATGTTTCAAAATATTGGACTTTTTGGGCCAATAATTAGTACTGCTGTTTTGTCGGAATTGAGAAGAAGAAAATTTCTAGCCATTCAATCTTTGATATCATTGATACACTCCGCTAACTTGGAGAATTGGGAAATTTCATTGGGTGTCATCGGCAAAACAGTGAAAACTAATTCCACAGTTCCTGAAAATTTCTCCCAGGTGAAGCATGAATAAAGAGAAAAGCAGAGGCCCTAAAACTGATCCCTGTGGCACTCCATACTTAACTCTAGTTTGATCTGACAATTCCTCATTTACACAAAGTGGTAGCAATCTGTGTAAAAACAAAAATAGACTTGAAGTGTTAATGCACCACTATTTAGGCGTACATATGCACACCATCCGACTCTAGGTGGCGCTATAGTAAGCACTTTTAACCCTAAGGGCTAAAATCAAAGCTAATTTTTTTCTCCGATTCCTTGTACTGTATATCTCTGATTTAATTTAGTTTATAAAAATGTTCCGCCATTTGGAATTTTTGGAAAAACCTACTTTTTAGGACACCTCCTATGCCGTTTGTCCGATTCGCACAGACCCTCAGACTCTCATGACAAACAGTTATCAGAATAATTTTGATATGTCAAATGGTTTCGAAGATATAAGCAAATTAATTTTTTCGCAGGTACACAATTTGATTAATTGAACAATATCTACTTAAAATCAAATTTTTTGAAATCGGCCAAAAGGTGGTACTACAATGAGCTAATTTGCATTGTTGCTAATAAACTCACAACTATAATGGCTAGAATAATTCCTCTGCATGCCCCCAAATCAATACGTGATGTGGAATTCGATTCCCGCATACATTTCTTTCTAAAAAAACCCCCCACTTTTTAAAACTCGTCCAAGGCTGTTTGTATGAACTTCTCAACATTTGGTATGCATTATTTTGGTAATCGAGTAATCTAACAACTATTCTGACGATTAATCGAGTAGTCAGGAAAAATTATTAAATAAATCAAACTGCATAAAGTTGTCGAGGTAAAGTCACGTTTGGCTAAAATGCATTTGTTAGCCTGAGTTTTGATGTACTCCTCGATTGAACAACAACAACAAAACAATTGTGCAATCAATATCTAAAGCCAACAGACATATTTGATATTTTCAGGAACAATGTCTGGCCACCAATCTTGTTTGAGGATGAGTTATATTCACGGTTAAACAGTTTAATGGAGATAAAAGCCATTTTATTTGGTAGTTGTATTTTAACCATCGGTTACATGCAACACTCAGCAAGTCCTGGATTCAAACTTGCGTCTCCAGGGGTGACAGTCAGCATATTGAGGATTTCTATTTTTTAATCAAGTAATCAAATTTAATTGAGTAATCCTGACAGCCCTATTTTAATTCGCCAAGTCTTTCCAAATTTAAGCTAAAATGCTTTTGTGTGGCCCATAATGACTAATTGGCCTGCATCTTGTAAGTGCAATATTCAAACTTTACAAAACTTTGTACACATGGACAACGGAACATTCTGAGGTCACATGCACAATTGTATCAATTTCCGATGTTAGGGACCCATTTAATTTAATAAAATCGGAATTGTTCAATGTATAGATGCACCGATCAACCGGCCAAGGACCGGAATCAGCCGGTTTTCCGCATGCTCGGCCCGGACCGGTGACTGGCCGGTCAGTCTCACGTCTTTCCGATTCCGAGCCGGTCCGTTTTGTTGCCAGCAGCACAGGCAATAACGTCACAGCCGCATGGAAACGTGACATTGGCGTGGAAGATCTTCACTCATTGTGCAATTTGTAATATTTGTACGGCTAAAGTAAACCGTGGGATGGCAGAGGCAGGCTAAATACATATACATTGTGCTGTTGTGATTTAATGTGCCGAGTAACGTAATTTTTCCCGCCGTGTCCGATATTAAAATCAGTGTGACACACTTTGCAAAAGGCGCGGGTATTGTTGATATGGCTTCGGGATGTGAAATTAAATGCTTTCGTCCAGCTGTTGTTAAATGTACATGTATATATATATTTAATTTTTCCGCCGGAGCACCAGCTGAATCTCCTCCCATCTACCGGTGACGCTTGATTCAACTTCTCACGTCTACTGCCTGTGCAGATTTCAACAGAGCAAATGGGTTTTGGTTGCCAGGTTGAGGTCACAAATTATTAGAAATGTGTATGGTGTGTCGATTGTGTGAGTTGGATGCGTTTCATACAAGATCTGGCAACTGGACAACCTTGGAATA
>JAVLUX010000020.1:41892500-41897500 GCA_032164185.1 Moxostoma hubbsi | reverse complement strand
TCTACCCTCCCTAGCAACCGGGCCAATTTGGTTACCCCATGTCACTCTACCCTCCCTAGCAACCGGGCCAATTTGGTTACCCCATGTCACTCTACCCTCCCTAGCAACCGGGCCAATTTGGTTACCCCATGTGACTCTACCCTCCCTAGCAACCGGGCCAATTTGGTTACCCCATGTGACTCTACCCACCCTAGCAACCGGGCCAATTTGGTTACCCCATGTGACTCTACCCTCCCTAGCAACCGGGCCAATTTGGTTACCCCATGTCACTCTACCCTCCCTAGCAACCGGGCCAATTTGGTTACCCCATGTCACTCTACCCTCCCTAGCAACCGGGCCAATTTGGTTACCCCATGTGACTCTACCCTCCCTAGCAACCGGGCCAATTTGGTTACCCCATGTGACTCTACCCTCCCTAGCAACCGGGCCAATTTGGTTACCCCATGTGACTCTACCCTCCCTAGTAACCGGGCCAATTTGGTTACCCCATGTGACTCTACCCTCCCTAGCAACCGGGCCAATTTGGTTACCCCATGTGACTACCCTCCCTAGCAACCGGGCCAATTTGGTTACCCCATGTCACTCTACCCTCCCTAGCAACCGGGCCAATTTGGTTACCCCATGTGACTCTACCCTCCCTAGCAACCGGGCCAATTTGGTTACCCCATGTGACTCTACCCTCCCTAGCAACCGGGCCAATTTGGTTACCCCATGTGACTCTACCCTCCCTAGCAACTGGGTCAATTTGGTTACCCCATGTGACTCTACCCTCCCTAGCAACCGGGCCAATTTGGTTACCCCATGTGACTACCCTCCCTAGCAACCGGGCCAATTTGGTTACCCCATGTGACTCTACCCTCCCTAGCAACCGGGCCAATTTGGTTACCCCATGTGACTCTGCCCTCCCTAGCAACCGGGCCAATTTGGTTACCCCATGTGACTCTACCTTCCCTAGCAACCGGGCCAATTTGGTTACCCCATGTGACTCTACACTCCCTAGCAACCGGGCCAATTTGGTTGCTAAGGAGATCTGACTGGAGTCACTCAGCATGCCCTGGATAGTCAGCATCAACTCACTGAGATACCCAGACCTGGCCGCGCACGGCTGTTTTAATTTTATTGGCCTGTGCATCTTTTACCTGTACACTTAGTTCTCTCACCTGGGTGAGGATCACATGTTGTACTGTATCGCCTTAAAGTTGAATTATACATGCACAGTCGAATGGTCTCGCTACCAGACATTTGTCTTGAAGGGTGTTTGGTGAAACCATTAGCCTAACTGCGGCAGAATGTTGGCTGTGCATAAAGCTGGTCTTTGTGGATGTTTTCTTGTAAATCAGTTTTTGTAGCCTGCTGAACATCTGCTCCAGTAATGTTGCAATTGATGCTGTGTGTGTGTGTGTGTGTGTATTTAACACACCTCCCCAGGAAACAAACACTCATCTGTGATTGGTGTTGAAAAGCTTTGCGGAGAGCTGGACTTCATTTTATCATGTTCCGGCCCTGTTGATCATTTTGAAGACATCCAAGAGATTTTCAGTTTGCTTGACGACCCTCTTTCATGCCCCTCCCACACCAGACCCACCCTTCTAGAACAAGCCCCACCCCTTCATCGCCCTCCACATCCCTCCTTTACCAGCATCCCACCCCTGTCTCACAAAGCTCAGATTTGGCAACTTCGCTGTCATTGCCCCCAATTCAACGTAATTCCACACGAGGGGTGTTTACTTTCTTGGAGGCCGATTGTCCGACACGTTTTTCTGACGAGAAGAAACCGTCCCAGATCATCGGCTGTTTTTAAACAATCGGCAAATGTCCAATAATTATATTCATCACCTGATACTGATGTTTGCACGGTATTGGACAGAGAAAACATTCAAAAACTATCGTTTGCCGGACAGCTCATATTAAATACCATTACGTGCGAGACTGGTACAACTGGTGTTAAAAAAAATCGTCATTCTTAGAGCTGCGACAGGAAATGCTTTCTGTGCACGATGACAGTTTGATAGTTTGCTTACCTACTGACATTTACCAACAGTTTACTCCTCAAAATATGTGACAGCAACTTCTTTTGTTTGCATAACTATGTGATGTTCATGCACGTTTGTGGCCAGTCGTTTGGAGATCCACAGAAAGACGAGCACTGACCAATCATGGATACAAATCTTCACATTGCATACTTGGACTTTTATCTAACGTATGCATCTTTACCCAAATGAAAAGCATGCATTTAGATGTGTTTTGATAATGCAATATCTTCACCAGTGTCAGATCTTCAGTGTCAACTGCATACTTGACTCATTCAGTCCACATTATGGTCTTAAATGCTAATCGATACGCAATCATTTCCTCATTGTCTAGAGTGCCTCTGTTGAGATTGCTGTTTAGTGGAACACTTCACAGCAACACGGGCAAGTTCAAACGTCTTAGGGAATCCAAGCAGTACAACTCGACACAGCTCAGCTCTGGCGTTCCATCCCTAAACGGGCCCCTCTGATGGGATTTAGGGCCCCCCATTCCACTGTAAGCCGCAAGCAGTTCCCTCCGCCCCAGTTTTGTCAGTGTGTCAACTACAAGCGGGCCGTTCTTTTTCTAGCCAATGCTAAAAACAAGGTCTAAAGTTCAGAGCCTCTGATGAGCAGATCTGGGTCAAGTCTAACATTTGGAAAACATTGGTTTTTTTTCCCCCGAACTGAGACGCAGCTTTGTTCCTTCCATGGACTGCGATTGGTGAGTGTTCAATGTAAAGTCGTGTTGACGGAAAATGCTTAGTGTCTTTGGTGTCGTGGGAGAGACGCCTCCCTCTTGGAATTCCAGCGGACTCTGGATCAACGTTTAGAAGCAATGAAATCTGATCTTAGATCAGTTTATATTAATATGCTGTAGTTCAGCTCTAGTTTTCATCTGGAATCATGTTACAGCGATAAAGGCGACTAATAGACACGGCGTGGCGGTCTCCAAACCCTGTTGCTCGTTCTACTCCAGGATGCGGCTGCTGTTCTTCCTGAATTCACAGTTTCGTTAAACATCTGACGTTTCTGGAATAGTCAGTTTTATATCTGATCAAAGACGGTGTATTGTTGTTTCTCTGCTGTGTATGATGAAATGGTTCCAGAAGAAACACATGGTATGTTTTGAATAGCAACACACTACTCATACTAGTCTTCCTGTATACAGTATGTTTGGTATGCATAGTATGTGAATAATCTGTATGCATGGAATACCCGAGTGACCCAAATGATTGAGTGCCAATATGTGCAGAAAAGAACTCTGTGTGTCCCACAATGCAATGCAATGTACTCGACTTGACCTTCCATTTACAGTGTGATGAATGAACCGGATGTAGTCTATACAATACAATTGTATTTCAATAGCACATTTAAAAACAACAGCTGTTTTCCAAAGTGCTTTCCAAATAGTTCAGAAATATAGAAAACGTATAAATAGCATAAAATTAACATACATTGGACATTCAAAGGCTCATTAACACCACTGTCGCTGCTCAACTTCAAAAGCCAAATTGAAAAATTGGTTTTAAGGGTCGAATATCTAATAGCTCCAGAGTTTGGGAGTAACCATAGAGATGGCACGATCACCTTTAGATCTTAAGATCGGGGGACAGACAGCAGCATCTGACCAGCATTTGATGCGAAGATCTCAGAGGGCGGGGTATTGATACAGATTTTGGTATTTAATTCGATACCATTTCCAATTTATTTGGGTATATTTCAGTTAAAATGTAAATTTTGCTTACATATGAAAGAAATGATGCAAACATATATATATATATATATATATATATATATATATATATATATATATATATATATTATTTCTGTCAGTTCATTTTGTATTTTTTTTAATCACGATTAATCGCATGATTTTCGCAGTTAATCACGATTAATCGCTTATTTTTGAAGTGTTGTAATTTAATTTGCAATATTCTTTTCCTTTCAAAATGCATTTATTTCCTGCGGAGAGAAAACAAAACAGTATGTAACAATATATAATGCTATTTTATTTGGGGGGGGGGTCGGGTTTCTCCCCTTTTTGGAACGCCCAATTCCCAAAGTCCTCGTGGTGGCGTAGTGACTCGCCTGACGTGACTTGTTGAGCGTGTTACCATGGAGCCTTAGCGCGTGTGGAGGCTTCACGCTATTCTCCGCGGCATCCACACATGCCCCACCGAGAGAGAGAACCACATTATAGTGACCACGAGGAGGTTACCCCATGTGACTCTACCCTCCCTAGCAACTGGGACAATTTGGTTGCTTAGGAAACCTGACTGGAGTCACCATATAATGCTTTATTAACATTATACAAAGCAAAGACTTCCACAGTATAAAGACAGAAATGCACTAAAATGCCACCAATACAAGTAGCATTAAATGTTTCCCAAAGTGGGAGTTTGACTAATTGAAAGAACAACTCTCCAAATAGCATTGCAATGGACATTTAAACTCTCATCCTCCACAATATTAATCAGCCGGTAGTCTGTGGCTATTCACTTTGCTACAGCAATCGTGAAGCTGCGTGCATGATTCGCGTCAGGGCGTCAACGCCGATATCGAGCGCCGTTCTGAACTCCACATGAAAAGTGCTTGCAGACAAAAACGTCTCATTCTGTGTTTTGGTGATCGTAAGATTTGGTGTGCTTCTGTGGGATTTAAAATGTTTTGGTTAAGCGCATAATAATGAGAGTCTAATCGAATGGATTCTTTACCTCATCCGTGGAATGTGTGATTAGAATTAAATGTTTTTTTTACAACTGACAGTAACGAACAGAAAGGATATTAAAAGAGACATTGTTTAATGACATATGGATTGTATGGATCTCGTCTTTGGACACACATTACACGAAACGAGTGAAAACAAAAGGATCTCGCAGCTGAACTTCTCAACTACACTACTCAATCACTGCTGAGTCAAATCATTTACCAACCAGTAGCAAATCACAGATTTTTTTAGTTGCTTAGTGTGAAAGTTGGTCTCAATAT
>JAVLUX010000020.1:41867500-41887500 GCA_032164185.1 Moxostoma hubbsi | reverse complement strand
ACTGATGTTCTGTAATTGTATCTTCACTCACTGCAACATTCATTATTCCTACACACACACACACACAGGAGTGTGAACAACAGTGGACAGATGGACAGATTAGAAAATGTGATGTGATCAGATGGGATTGGATCAGATATGATCAAATAGAAATAGGATAGAGTTGAATATAACAGGATCAGATTGGAATAGGACTGGAAAGGATTGGATCAAATTGAAAAGATTAGAAATAGGATAGAATTTAATGTAACAGGATCAGATAGGAATAGAAATGGATTAATTAGGATGGAATAGAAAATAGGAGAGAACTGACTACAACAGAATCATATAGAAATAGCTTTGGATAGGACTGGATCAAATATGATAGAATAGAAATAGAATAGAATTGAATGTAACAGGATCAGATAGGAATAGAAATGGATTAATTAGGATGGAATAGAAAATAGGAGAGAACTGACTACAACAGGATCATATAGAATTAGCTTTGGATGGGACTGGATCAAATATGATAGAATAGAAATAGAATAGAATTGAATGTAACAGGATCAGATAGGAATAGAAATGGATTAATTAGGAATGAATAGAAAATAGGAGAGAACAGACTACAACAGGATCATATAGAAATAGCTTTGGATTGGACTGGATCAAATATGATAGAATAGAAATAGGATAGAATTGAATGCAACAGGATCAGATAGGAATAGAAATTGATTAATTAGGATGGAATAGAAAATAGGAGAGCACTGACTACAACAGAATCATATAGAAATAGCTTTGGATAGGACTGGATCAAATATGATAGAATAGAAATAGGATAGAATTGAATGTTGCAGGATCAGATAGGAATAGAAATGGATTAATTAGGATAGAATAGAAAATAGGAGAGAATGGACTACAACCGGATCATATAGAAATAGCTTTGGATAGGACTGGATCAAATATTTTAGAATAGAAATAGGATAGAATTGAATGTTGCAGGATCAGATAGGAATAGAAATGGATTAATTAGGATGGAATAGAAAATAGGAGAGAACAGACTACAACAGGATCATATAGAAATAGCTTTGGATTGGACTGGATCAAATATGATAGAATAGAAATAGGATAGAATTGAATGTTGCAGGATCAGATAGGAATAGAAATGGATTCATTAGGAATGAATAGAAAATAGGAGAGAACAGACTACAACAGGATCATATAGAAATAGCTTTGGATAGGACTGGATCAAATATGATAGAATAGAAATAGGATAGAATTGAATGTTGCAGGATCAGATAGGAATAGAAATGGATTAATTAGGAATGAATAGAAAATAGGAGAGAACAGACTACAACAGGATCATATAGAAATAGCTTTGGATTGGACTGGATCAAATATGATAGAATAGAAATAGGATAGAATTGAATGCAACAGGATCAGATAGGAATAGAAATTGATTAATTAGGATGGAATAGAAAATAGGAGAGCACTGACTACAACAGAATCATATAGAAATAGCTTTGGATAGGACTGGATCAAATATGATAGAATAGAAATAGGATAGAATTGAATGTTGCAGGATCAGATAGGAATAGAAATGGATTAATTAGGATGGAATAGAAAATAGGAGAGAATGGACTACAACCGGATCATATAGAAATAGCTTTGGATAGGACTGGATCAAATATTTTAGAATAGAAATAGGATAGAATTGAATGTTGCAAGATCAGATAGGAATAGAAATGGATTAATTAGGATGGAATAGAAAATAGGAGAGAACAGACTACAACAGGATCATATAGAAATAGCTTTGGATTGGACTGGATCAAATATGATAGAATAGAAATAGGATAGAATTGAATGTTGCAGGATCAGATAGGAATAGAAATGGATTAATTAGGAATGAATAGAAAATAGGAGAGAACAGACTACAACAGGATCATATAGAAATAGCTTTGGATTGGACTGGATCAAATATGATAGAATATAAATAGGATAGAATTGAATGCAACAGGATCAGCTGGGAATAGAAATTGATTAATTAGGATGGAATAGAAAATAGGAGAGAACGGACTACAACAGGATCATATAGAAATAGCTTTGGATTGGACTGGATCAAATATGATAGAATAGAAATAGGATAGAATTGAATGTTGCAGGATCAGATAGGAATAGAAATGGATTAATTAGGATAGAATAGAAAATAGGAGAGAATGGACTACAACCGGATCATATAGAAATAGCTTTGGATAGGACTGGATCAAATATTTTAGAATAGAAATAGGATAGAATTGAATGTTGCAGGATCAGATAGGAATAGAAATGGATTAATTAGGATGGAATAGAAAATAGGAGAGAACAGACTACAACAGGATCATATAGAAATAGCTTTGGATTGGACTGGATCAAATATGATAGAATAGAAATAGGATAGAATTGAATGTTGCAGGATCAGATAGGAATAGAAATGGATTCATTAGGAATGAATAGAAAATAGGAGAGAACAGACTACAACAGGATCATATAGAAATAGCTTTGGATAGGACTGGATCAAATATGATAGAATAGAAATAGGATAGAATTGAATGTTGCAGGATCAGATAGGAATAGAAATGGATTAATTAGGAATGAATAGAAAATAGGAGAGAACAGACTACAACAGGATCATATAGAAATAGCTTTGGATTGGACTGGATCAAATATGATAGAATAGAAATAGGATAGAATTGAATACAACAGGATCAGATAGGAATAGAAATTGATTAATTAGGATGGAATAGAAAATAGGAGAGCACTGACTACAACAGAATCATATAGAAATAGCTTTGGATTGGACTGGATCAAATATGATAGAATAGAAATAGGATAGAATTGAATGTTGCAGGATCAGATAGGAATAGAAATGGATTAATTAGGATGGAATAGAAAATAGGAGAGAATGGACTACAACCGGATCATATAGAAATAGCTTTGGATAGGACTGGATCAAATATTTTAGAATAGAAATAGGATAGAATTGAATGTTGCAAGATCAGATAGGAATAGAAATGGATTAATTAGGATGGAATAGAAAATAGGAGAGAACAGACTACAACAGGATCATATAGAAATAGCTTTGGATTGGACTGGATCAAATATGATAGAATAGAAATAGGATAGAATTGAATGTTGCAGGATCAGATAGGAATAGAAATGGATTAATTAGGAATGAATAGAAAATAGGAGAGAACAGACTACAACAGGATCATATAGAAATAGCTTTGGATTGGACTGGATCAAATATGATAGAATATAAATAGGATAGAATTGAATGCAACAGGATCAGCTGGGAATAGAAATTGATTAATTAGGATGGAATAGAAAATAGGAGAGAACGGACTACAACAGGATCATATAGAAATAGCTTTGGATTGGACTGGATCAAATATGATAGAATAGAAATAGGATAGAATTGAATGTTGCAGGATCAGATAGGAATAGAAATGGATTAATTAGGATGTAATAGAAAATAGGAGAGAATGGACTACAACAGGATCATATAGAAATAGCTTTGGATAGGACTGGATCAAATATGATTGAATAGAAATAGGATAGAATTGAATGTAACAGGATCAGATAGGAATAGAAATGGATTAATTAGGATGGAATAGAAAATAGGAGAGAACGGACTACAACCTTATCATATAGAAATAGCTTTGATAGGACTGGATCAAATATGATAGAATAGAAATAGGATAGAATTGAATGTTGCAGGATCAGATAGGAATAGAAATGGATTAATTAGGATGGAATCGAAAATAGGAGAGAACAGACTACAAAAGGATCATATAGAAATAGCTTTGGATAGGACTGGATCAAATAGGATAGAATAGAAATAGGATAGAATTGAATGTAACAGGATCAGATAGGAATAGAAATGGATTAATTAGGATGGAATAGAAAATAGGAGAGAACGTTCTACAACCTTATCATATAGAAATAGCTTTGATAGGACTGGATCAAATATGATAGAATAGAAATAGGATAGAATTGAATGTTGCAGGATCAGATAGGAATAGAATTGGATTAATTAGGATGGAATCGAAAATAGGAGAGAACAGACTACAACAGGATCATATAGAAATAGCTTTGGATAGGACTGGATCAAATAGGATAGAATAGAAATAGGATAGAATTGAATGTAACAGGATCAGATAGGAATAGAAATGGATTAATTAGGATGGAATAGAAAATAGGAGAGAACGGACTACAACCTTATCATATAGAAATAGCTTTGATAGGACTGGATCAAATATGATAGAATAGAAATAGGATAGAATTGAATGTAACAGGATCAGATAGGAATAGAAATGGATTAATTAGGATGGAATAGAAAATAGGAGAGAACGGACTACAACCAGATCATATAGAAATAGCTTTGGATGGGACTGGATCAAATATGATAGAATAGAAATATGATTAAATTTAATACAACAGGATTGTGTAGAAATAAAATGGGATCGGGTAGGATTGGTTAAAATGGGATAGGATTGGATGGGTTAGGTTTGGAAAAGCTTGAGTTGTGGCAAACTTGTTGTGGATGTAAGATAAATTCAAAGTCTATTTACTGTTTCTCTTGTTGCTATTCATTTATTTGTTTTCTATACTTTTAGTTCTTCTTCTCTGTGTATCATTCATATGTAATAACGGATGTTTATTAAAACATGCATAGATTCTGTGACTCAGTCTCTGATTGGTGTCTTTGTTGGTGATTCATCAGTACAGTGTTAAATATGTGAAATCAATCAGTAGATCGGGTGTCGAGACCATGAACACACCGTAATGTGGAAAAAGTGTTGATTTTTTGCGAGTTTGACGTGATTTCTCACCGTCTGTGTTCACAGTGATGGATTCCATGGCCGTAAGCACGTCTGCGACGGGTCAGGATGAGTTTGACCGGAACGCGCCGCGGATCTGTGGTGTGTGTGGCGACAAGGCCACCGGATTCCACTTCAACGCCATGACATGTGAGGGCTGCAAGGGATTCTTCAGGTACACATCTCACCTGCACAGCTGCCTGCTTAAAGACCAGGATTAGACTACTCACATGTGTAGAGTCAGCTTAAAGGAACAGTCCAAAAATTCAAATAGACTTTCATTTCTTCTCTTGAACACAATAGGAGAGCTTTGGAAGAATCTTTCATTCATTTACGAGACATGAGAACAAATGGGACACATTGATTTTCGACCGTTGAAAATGTGTAAAATTTACACATGGAGCCACATTGAGAGCCCCATATCTCTGGGAATTAACCATGTAGGACCATACAAATAACAATACAAAAAGGAAAGTGTGTTATGAACCAGAATGTAAAAGGATATTATGATATCTTTAAGACTTCTGGAGTTATAGACACTCAAACATTGGAAAAATGACACAAAAATGCGCTTTTTCCCCCATATTTGGGCTCATGCCATTGACACATAATGCAAGAAGAGGTGCTGAAGTCAACTGCTTTTAGAAATAGATCTACTTATCTCTGTGTAAAAATACAATCATGATGCTGACACCTTTCCAAGGGTGTTTTTATGACCTGTAGTTTTGCTCAAATTCATAGGCGAAAATTGTCATTTTTACCTGCCGCTACAAAATGACTCTTGTAAATATTGGCATTTAATGTTTTGGCTTTCATTATCATTTATGTTTATCTTTCTTCAGAAAAAGTATGAACAAAATCTAACATTTCTGTCATTTGGTTGATTTTGGCATGGTGTAACCCCAGTGTACTTTGGTTTCATTGACGTCAAATTTGTCGCAACATGTTTTGATGCAGCAAGTTTGAAAATGTGCATGCATGAATGAGATTTGCCAGATACGGACAGTTTTGGGTCTGTTCCTCACACAACGTTATCACAACCATATCACTTCAGAAAACTTGAAATGTAGCACAAGAGTCAAATGGACTTTCAAATTGTTACGGTGCTTTTTTTTTTTAGCCGTTTTTGGAGCTTGACAGTCTCTGAACACGGTATACTGTATTTTTATTGACATGAACCATGAGAAAGTTCTTTAGAACATCTTCATTTGTGTTTCAAAGAAGAAAGAAAACATAGAAACATCAAATACGTTCTAACTTTTGTCACTTCGAGCATATATTTTGCGTTTAACGAGGAGAGAAGGGTTAGTTGGCGTTGGAAACCGGTCAGGACGCTGTTCGTTTTGTCCTGTAAATCCACCCAAAGGTCAGTCGTTCATCCGTGACCGTCAGAGCAGACGAGTTTGCTATTCTGGAGAGGGTTTCTCGCGCTAGAGGAACGCTGATGTCTGTAATTCATTAGAACTATTGTTTTATAACTGTGCTGATAAATATGTGCCAGATGCTTATGTAACGTAATGGTTTTATAGTTTGTTTTAGTTTATCTACTGGTCTGAGAGCAGATTAGTAGTTTCATTCAAAATGACTAAGACTGGAAAAGGGCCGTGCTGCTCGATTCACACTGACGCAGATAAAATAAAGTTTTTCCTTCATGCATGACTGCAGCTGAACTCCAGAAACACGCGGGTGGAGTTTTAAAAATGGCAGATTTAGTTTCCCATCTAACCTAGACGACTTTCTTCTGTGGGACACAAAAGGAGAATATTTGAAAAATGTTCACGCGGCTCTTTTGGCCTGCATTATCCAGACTGTGAGACGTGTTATAAGTTCTTCGAGTGTGTGACACCAGGACAAACGTGCTTCTTATTTATTGTGTTGCAAAAACAGAAGCATGTTTTCAGAACAGACCGAAAAAGAGGAATAACATTCAGCTCCAAGAGGATTAAACAAATAGACAGATGAATAACGGAGCTGTTGAGTCATGTTGTACCAAAAGTTAGAAAGACAGAAATTTGTTCGTACATTCTCAGGTGGACAGTTTTTTTATTTTATCCCCTTTTCTCCCAATGTTGGAATGCCCAATTCCCGCTACTTAGTAGTTCCTTGTGGTGGCGTGGTTACTCGCCTCAATCCGGGGGTCGGAGGACGAGCCTCAGTTGCCTCCGCTTCTGAGACCGTCAATCCGCGCATCTGATCACGTGACTCGTTGTGCATGACACCGCGGAGACTCACAGCATGTGGAGACTCATGCTGCTCTCCACGATCCACACACAACTCACCACACGCCCCATTGAGAGAACCACTAATCACCACCACGAGGAGGTTACCCCATGTGACTCTACCCTCCCTAGCAACCGGGACAATTTGGTTACCCCATGTGACTCTACCCTCCCTAGCAACCGGGCCAATTTGGTTACCCCATGTGACTCTACCCTCCCTAGCAACCGGGACAATTTGGTTGCCCCATGTGACTCTACCCTCCCTAGCAACCGGGACAATTTGGTTACCCCATGTGACTCTACCCTCCCTAGCAACCGGGACAATTTGGTTACCCCATGTGACTCTACCCTCCCTAGCAACCGGGACAATTTGGTTGCCCCATGTGACTCTACCCTCCCTAGCAACCGGGACAATTTGGTTACCCCATGTGACTCTACCCTCCCTAGCAACCGGGACAATTTGGTTACCCCATGTGACTCTACCCTCCCTAGCAACCGGGACAATTTGGTTACCCCATGTGACTCTACCCTCCCTAGCAACCGGGACAATTTGGTTGCCCCATGTGACTCTACCCTCCCTAGCAACCGGGCCAATTTGGTTGCCCCATGTGACTCTACCCTCCCTAGCAACCGGGACAATTTGGTTACCCCATGTGACTCTACCCTCCCTAGCAACCGGGACAATTTGGTTACCCCATGTGACTCTACCCTCCCTAGGAACCGGGACAATTTGGTTACCCCATGTGACTCTACTCTCCCTAGCAACCAGGACAATTTGGTTACCCCATGTGACTCTACCCTCCCTAGCAACCGGGACAATTTGGTTACCCCATGTGACTCTCCGGTACAATTTGGTTGCTAAGGAGACCTGACTGGAGTCACTCAGCACACCCTGGATTCAAACTCATGACTGCAGGTGTGATAGTCAGCGGCAGTACTCGCTGAGATACCCAGAACCCTCCAGAAATGTACTTTTTGTCTGATTTGACATTATATATCTCTATTTGTAATTAAGGTGGCTGTGAAAAACTGCTTTTGTTTTGTTCTCAATCATGCCAACTGTATCTGAGGAAAATGTCGTGTTGGTACGACAAAGCAATCAAATATAACGGGACGTTTAGTTTGCAAAAACTGGATGGAAACTGAGTTATTGCCAGCAAACGCCAAACTGACCCAGAATTATAGTTGGGCGATATGGCTGCATAATATATATATATATCTTGATATTTTTCAGCCTGTTGATGATATTTGATGTATCTGTATATATCTAAATGTATCTGATATTTATATAAATGTAAATATCAATCAGTATTTAAGTATTAATAGAACGCTATTCTGAGATGCGGGTTGGCGCTGTTTTGGCGGCACAAGGGGGCCCTACACAATATTAGGGAGGTGGTTTTAATGTTGTGGCTGATCGATGGATGTATATATATTTATATATATATAGCAGGGGCAGAAATTAAGGTGGGCTTGGGGCACAAAATCCACAATAAGTTACAAATAATTAATTTTTTCCTAAAAGTTCGCCCAGGCGAGCTGTTACGAACCACCGAAACAAACGCAAAAACACCGTCTTGGCCAGATCTTCACATCACACTCGTTTGTTCTTCTATTTCGTTTGAAGTATATTTGGGTCTTTAGGGTATACAAAGGCTCTGGGACACCAAAGATCCCCAGTGAGAGCCGTTATCTCCAAATGGAGAACAGTTAGCACAGTAGTGACCCGTCCCAGAAGTGGCCGACCTTGCAAAATTCCTCCAGGAGCACAGCGACGACTCATCCAGGAGGTCACAATAAGCCAAGGACATCAGGAGTCCATCAAGAACCTGTAATCGTTATCAGTGTTAAACGAACGCTTGTTTGCTCTGTCGATAGATTTGTTTACAGATGATAGCAGATGTTTACTGTACACAGAGCTGCTGTGTGTGTGTGTAGAGGACTGTCCAGTCTATTTTGTGTGCTAATACAATAAGAGTGTTTCGATTCCTCTTATCGGCTCTTGTTCCATTAACGATTCTTTTAGTTCTTTTAAAGAAAGATAAGGCAAATGTTTATCTTAAACCACATGTTGTCATATCAACCGCCATTGAAGTTTCACAAGCCTCAGTATGCAAAATACATTCAAAAGCCAGCTCATAAGAGTCATTAATTCAGTAATCGGACTACACAGGCTGTGCTGTATGTTTCGCGCTGTCGAATCAAAAGATCCGGTTCATAAGAGTCATTTGTTTGGGAATCGGACTTCACTGGTCACACTGTGTGTTTCACACTGTAGAATAAAAAGAACCAGATCATAAGAGTCATTTGTTCGGGAATCGGACTTCACTGGTCACACTGTGTGTTTCACGCTGTAGAATAAAAAGAACCGGTTCATAAGAGTCATTTGTTCGGGAATCGGACTTCACTGGTCACACTGTGTGTTTCACACTGTAGAATAAAAAGAACCGGATCATAAGAGTCATTTGTTCGGGAATCGGACTTCACTGGTCACACTGTGTGTTTCACACTGTAGAATAAAAAGAACCGGATCATAAGAGTCATTTGTTCGGGAATCGGACTTCACTGGTCACACTGTGTGTTTCACGCTGTAGAATAAAAAGAACCGGATCATAAGAGTCATTTGTTTGGGAATCGGACTTCACTGGTCACACTGTGTGTTTCACACTGTAGAATAAAAAGAACCGGATCATAAGAGTCATTTGTTTGGGAATCGGACTTCACCGGTCACACTGTGTGTTTCACACTGTAGAATAAAAAGAACCGGATCATAAGAGTCATTTGTTTGGGAATCGGACTTCACCGGTCACACTGTGTGTTTCACACTGTAGAATAAAAAGAACCGGATCATAAGAGTCATTTGTTTGGGAATCGGACTTCACTGGTCACACTGTGTGTTTCACACTGTAGAATAAAAAGAACCGGATCATAAGAGTCATTTGTTTGGGAATCGGACTTCACTGGTCACATTGTGTGTTTCACACTGTAGAATAAAAGAACCGGATCATAAGAGTCATTTGTTTGGGAATCGGACTTCACTGGTCACACTACATGTTTCACACTGTGGATTCAAAAGAACTGTCTCATATGAATCATTTGTTCAGGAAGAGGTAGTCATGGTGATTTATTATAATAACTGGAATTAATTATTGAATTACGTTGTGGCTTTTAAATGAAAATTTTGTATGGTTGTTGGAAAATGTACGATGAACGCATTTAAAATTTGTCATTTATGTATAATGTAAATTCTCTCTCTCTCTCTGCCAGGCGCAGTATGAAGCGTAAGGCGAGCTTTACCTGCCCGTTCAACGGGAACTGCACCATCACCAAAGACAACCGGCGTCACTGTCAGGCGTGTCGTCTGAAACGCTGTGTGGACATCGGCATGATGAAAGAATGTGAGTGACAGTTTCTCAACCATCACATGACTTTTGTTTCACATGTTTGGACTCAGTTTGAGTGACCAATCAACATATGAAAGAACCAACATAATGATATCACATCCCTTAAAGCACGGGGTCACGACCCCAACCAGAGCGCTCTTAGGGGTCACCAAGCCGACTGGAGTTTCCAAGACATGGTGTCAATTCAAAGGCGGTTCCATTCAATTGTGCTGTGTAGCTGTTTTAAATTCAAGAACGCGTCCCATGTGAACGACCCCTAATATATTCAAAAGAATGCAGCACCTGTCGGAATGACAATTCACTGTGTTCTGAATTTACATTTCATTGATATATTAGTTAGTATTAGCCTTTAATAATAATAATCACTTATAAACACATCTGAGGCCGGATATAATGTTCATAAGCAATTTTGGGATGTAAGACAACTGCGAGGCTATGCTAACATTCAAATGTTATTTACGATCATTTCTTTTGAGAATTGTAATGCTTATGTTTTTTCTTAAGAACGTAATAAAAATTACAACTGTTTTACAGCTATTTTTTTAAATATCGTCTAGTAGTCGAACGATAATTAAGAAGAATCTAACGAAAGTTTCGTAAATTCGGCTCCTGTTCACGATATTCTATAAAATAACATTTAAAAGTCGTACATTTAATAACAATAAATTGAACCATGCCAGATATTGTCAAATAATATTTAATGTTATTTTTGTAACATCTACTAGTGACTGACCGATATATCGGCAAAGCCCAGATATCGGCCAGTATTTTGTATTTTTAAGTAATCGGCGTCACCCGATGCATTTTCCTATTTGGCGGATTAGTTTTGCGAGCGGCGACGTCGCCGACAATCACCTGATTAGATATAAATGATCTGTCAAGAGACGTAAACGACCAATCACAGTTTGCTTTGTTGACGCGTTTCATCGTGTTACCACAACAATTGTCCGGTCTAGTTTAACCCTTTAATCTCTGAAGGTGTTTTTAAAGATTTCCTGTTTCAGTGGCGTTCCCAAAATTAAAGGCCTAAAACACGACAAAAAAAAGAAAGAAAACTTTTCATTTTTTTAATGATATAGATTATGATAAATTATAAAACTCTCAGCCTTAGAAACTGCTGAAAAATCCAGTTTCTTATCTTTCTTATTTGAAATGAAATATCTCTGGGTGTGAATAAGATAAGCTCTAGGAAAATGTGAATTATGTTCCCAATCATGTCACCTGTATCTAAGGAAAATGATTGTGTGGATACGACAAATCAATCAAAAGTTACAACATTACAAATATAATTGATCATAGTGTCCAAAAACATCTCCAAACAAATAAAAGATAATAATTGTACATAAGAACTAATTACACATGCAAACACAACAATGACTAAAGGTTTGCATAGCATGCAGACATGATTTTACTCATGAGATTTCACAGAATGAGTTTCATTCTGTGTCATTTGAGTCATCATTGAGTCTGTGTCATGTATTTGGCGCCATCTCCTGGTGGTCATATGTAACATTGTGCTTCATGTGGATTATCTAATGATCTATACATCTGATTATCTTGTGTGTGGACTCGTTTGAAAGATAATCATCTCATTCAGTTTCATTCTGTGCCATTTGAGTCATCATTGAGTCTGTGTCATGTATTTGCCTCCATCTCCTGGTGGTCATATGTAACATTGTGCTTCATGTGGATTATCTAATGATCTATACATCTGATTATCTTGTGTGTGGACTCGTTTGAAAGATAATCATCTCATTCAGTTTCATTCTGTGTCATTTGAGTCATCATTGAGTCTGTGTCATGTATTTGCCTCCATCTCCTGGTGGTCATATGTAACATTGTGCTTCATGTGGATTATCTAATGATATATACATCTGATTATCTTGTGTGTGGACTCGTTTGGAAGATAATCACAGACTTTAAATAATGATATGAGATGTTTTACGTTCCTTTTATTATTCGTGAAGTTATAAGCAGAAATGCAGCTTATAAGCAACACCTGCTACATGTAACATGCTAAGATATATACATAGCTGTTACTCGCTATGTTTTTGTCTGTGAGTAAAACAAATAGTCTGGTTGTATTTTACTCTTTGAGATCTTTCCAATGACATATAACACATGGCATGACACTGAGCTTAAAGGGTTAAACAGCACCACAGGCTCATGTTGTGTGAAATTTCAAAGAAGCATTACGCTACTATCATGAACCGTCTGCTAGCAGAACTGATGATGACTGCATTAGCAAACTCCACTAATAAAAATGTCTACTTTATTTAAATGTACAAATAGTATTTACATCTACTAAAAAACACATATTGACCGTCAGGTCCTCACATGTGAACACCGTTCGTGCTTTCTGAAGTGTGTAACAGAGAGAACGATGGCCAACAATGATGCTTTTTTCCTCCGTGTAGTTGCACAATGAGTCGACCCAGATTTTCATTGAGACCTGGGGTGGGAGTTGTGTGCGAGGCAGATCGCTACTTTAAGTGAAAACGGATACAATTGAGGCATAAAAGAGCCTCTTTGTGCGTGTTATGCGGCTGGCTCAGAATTGTGTCGTAGCTTTGTGTGAGCCAATGAGACGTTGATCTGCGACAAACGCCACAAGTTACAAACGTTCATGATCTCCTTTCATATCACCCTGTCTCTGATTGACACGTCACAAGGGTTCGTTAAATTGACGTTTAAATCGTTTGATTGGATAATTGAATAAGTCTAATCTGTTTTTGCTGTTGGAACTGTTTGATGTAAACAAGCTAATTATTTAATAGCCTGAAGCGTCAAATTCATTCCTGCTAACAGTGCAAACAGTCAATGAAGTGATGCTTGTTTTTTTGGTTGATAAAAGTAGTTTGCAAGTGATCTTATTATTATTTGAAACAATTTAGTTGTGCACCAAATCAGTGTCCGGTGATGTAACAACATACAGTCATTATGATGTCACGACAAAAGAGCCTCCTGACTAATTGTAACGTTTTTAAATATCCATCCATCCATCTTCAACCGCTTATCCGAAGTCGGGTCGCGGGGGCAGCAGCTCTAGCAGGGGGCCCAAAACTTCCCTATCCCGAGCCACATTAACCAGCTCTGACTGGGGGACCCCGAGGCGTTCCCAGGCCAGTGTGGAGATGTAATCTCTCCACCTAGTCCTGGGTCTTCCCCGAGGCCTCCTCCCAGCTGGACATGCCTGAAACACCTCCCTAGGGAGGCGCCCAGGGGGCATCCTTACCAGATGCCCAAACCACCTCAACTGACTCCTTTCCACGCAAAGGAGCAGCGGCTCTACTCCGAGTTCCTCACGGATGACTGAGCTTCTCACCCTATCTCTAAGGGAGAAGCCCGCCACCCTTCTGAGGAAGCCCATTTCGGCCACTTGTACTCGTGACCTAGTTCTTTCGGTCATGACCCAGCCTTCATGACCATAGGTGAGGGTAGGCACAAAAACTGACCGGTAGATCGAGAGCTTTGCCTTCCGGCTCAACTCGCTATTCGTGACACTCCCGCTCCATTGTCCCCTCACTCGTGAACAAGACCCCGAGGTACTTGAACTCCTTCACTTGGGGCAATAACTCCTTCCCCACCCGGAGTACGAACATGGACACAAAAACGGGAGACATTTACATTTATGCCTACGAAATATATGTATAATTCTTTGAAAACATTTCTGATGCGCTTGTTACGAGTGCTCGGATGTTTTACTAGAAAACAAGATGAGAGGAAATACTGTAAAAGCATCTTCTGCAGTGAACAGCGTGGGGTAAATGTGTTTTTGGGGATTATTTCAAGCTCATTCAACACTCAGACCGAGACGTAATTGAGCTACAGACACACAGATGGCATGCGAGCCAGACTGGCACAAGACTGGCATCATTGC
This sequence comes from Moxostoma hubbsi, assembly GCA_032164185.1. Classification (NCBI taxonomy): domain Eukaryota; kingdom Metazoa; phylum Chordata; class Actinopteri; order Cypriniformes; family Catostomidae; genus Moxostoma; species Moxostoma hubbsi. Next base: position 41,873,162 of record JAVLUX010000020.1, on the reverse strand, counting down.
CAGGCTGTTCCTGTCTGTTGGCACTAGGAAAACATACGTCACACAACAGATCTGGACATACTGCTGTAGACACAGACGTCTGTGTGCTGTGGGTTACTGATGTGTGTTTATTCTGCCACATGCTGGGCACGTGAAGAAGTGCTGCGAGCTGGCAGCCATCCTCGCGTGCCCGGAGGTTGTAGTTTAAGCCAATAACTGGCAAACCCAGTGTGAGAATGTTTGTGAGATGATGCCAGTGATGTCTCGCTCATGGTGTCGTTATAATCCTCAGACCAGCTTTGGGGTTCAGTTCATCTGAGAGACACTTTCACTCTTTTAATGTTTGTCAACTTGAACTATAATGAAGCTTTTGAAAAAGACTTTAATTACACTACAAGTTAATCGCTAACTACATAGTTGCATAATCTATTAAATAATATTTTATCAACTAGAATAATAATAGAATAATATAAAATATTTTTTAATTGTAACATTTGGTTTTATAAAAATATATTGTAGTGTATACTTGTACAAATAGTTACACATAAAACACTAAAAACAATTAACCAATCTAAAAATACATCAATATTTAACTAAATATTTTTATATTATAAAATTATATTTTTTATTTTATTTTAATTTTATAATGTATATTTTACATTTTTGTATAAAATATATGATCTAAAATTATATTTGAATTAAATAATTTATATAATTTTTTTTTATAAAATATATGATATAAAATTATAATTTAAATAGAATTATATTTGAATGAAATAATGTATATTTAATTTTTTTGTATAAAATATATGATATAAAATTATGATTTAAATAGAATTATATTTGAATTAAATAATGTATATTAAATTTGTTTGTATAAAATATATGATATAAAATTATAATTTTTATAGAATTATATTTGAATTAAATAACATATATTTAAATCTTTTGTATAAAATATATGATATAAAATTATAATTTAAATAGAATTATATTTGAATGAAATAATGTATATTTAAATTTTTTGTATAAAATATATGATATAAAATTATGATTTAAATAGAATTATATTTGAATGAAATAATGTATATTTAAATTTTTTGTATTAAATATATGATATAAAATTATGATTTAAATAGAATTATATTTGTATGAAATAATGTATATTTAAATTTTTTGTCTAAAATATATGATATAAAATTATGATTTAAATAGAATTATATTTGAATGAAATAATGTATATTTAAATTTTTTTGTATAAAATATATGATATAAAATTAATATTTAAATAGAATTATATTTGAATGAAATAATGTATATTTAATTTTTTTGTATAAAATATATGATATAAAATTATGATTTAAATAGAATTATATTTGAATTAAATAATGTATATTAAATTTGTTTGTATAAAATATATGATATAAAATTATGATTTAAATAGAATTATATTTGAATGAAATAATGTATATTTAAATTTTTTGTATAAAATATATGATATAAAATTATAATTTAAATAGAATTATATTTGAATGAAATAATGTATATTTAATTTTTTTGTATAAAATATATGATATAAAATTATAATTTAAATAGAATTATATTTGAATGAAATAATGTATATTTAAATTTTTTGTATAAAATATATGATATAAAATTATGATTTAAATAGAATTATATTTGAATGAAATCATGTATATTAAATTTGTTTGTATAAAATATATGATATAAAATTATAATTTAAATAGAATTATATTTGAATTAAATAATGTATATTAACATATTTTATATAAAATATATGATATAAAATTATAATTTCTATAGAATTATATTTGAATTAAATAGTGAATGTTTGTTCACTGTTAAGATATTGATTAGAGTGACATCATCAAACTTCAAGACATAAAATGACACTAAAACAAAACTAGATATTTATAATTAAATATTTTTATATAAAATTTTATTTTATAAATAAACTTATTTTAAACAAACAATATATTTTAATTATATAATGCATTCTTTTTTATTTGTATTATAATTTTTGTATACATTTTATATTATATAAAATTATAATAGTTTTTTCTTAAATAATTTCCACTTGTCCAAATAGTTGTGCTTTAAAAACGAGGGTCTCAATTGGAGTGACATCATCCAAACGGATTCCCAAAAAGAAGAGTGTAGAAGGTTCTGTGTGGTTTGAATCAGATAAAGGAATATCATGTGTTCTCTGTCAGTCATTCTGACGGATGAGGAGGTGCAGAGGAAGAAGGATCTGATCCTGAAGCGGAAGGAGGAGGAGGCGGCGCGGGAGGCGCGGAAACCTCGACTGAACGATGAGCAGATGCAGATCATCAACATGCTGGTGGAGGCGCATCACAAGACCTACGACGACTCGTACTCCGACTTCGTACAATTCAGGGTCAGTCCAATCGTTCTTCTCATGCCGAGTTTCAAACATATCAAATACACAATTGAGCGTTTAAAACATCATTTTATATCAAGCCATAAGACACAACATTTATACATTATCATAATTAATCAATTCATAATTGCCTTTATTTAGGATCATTTATCAACAGTAATTTGTACATGTGATGTGGGAGCTGAACTGAAGGAGCTTTAACACTCACAGTGAAATACAGTCCTGAAAGATCTTTCAAAAGTGACGGGACTCACATTTCAGATTTTACTGTTGACTAATTAAGTTCATAAGTTGTGTGTGTGTGAGTGCGTGTGTGTGTGTGTGTGTGTGTGTGTGTGTGTGTGTGTGTGTGTATGAGTATGTGAGTGTGTGTGTGTGTGTGTGTGTGTGTGTGTGTGTGTGTGTGTGTGGGTGTGTGTCTGTGAGTGTGTGTGTTTGTGTGTCTGTGTGTGTGTGTGTGTGTGTGTGTGTGTGAGAGTGTGTGTGATGTTTGTGTGTGTGTGTGTGTGTGTGTGTGAGTGTGTGTCAGTGTGTGTGTGTGTGTGTGTGATGTTTGTGTGTGTGTGTGTGTGTGTGTGTGAGTGTGTGTGTGAGTGTGTGTGTATGTGTGTGTATGTGTGTGTGTGTTCATTCTACATTGTGGGGTCCAGCCAGCAGTCCCCATGAGGGAAATGTGTTATTAATCATACTAAACGTTGTTTTTTTGAAAATTGAAAAAGGTTTCTGTGAGGGTTAGGGGATAGAAATCATTGTAAGATGTGTATAAAATGTTTGGAAGTCTATGGAGAGTACCCACAATGATATAAAAACAAGTTTGTGTGTGTGTTTAGCCTCCGGTAAGAGAAGGTCCAGTCACTCGCAGTGCCAGTCGAGCGGCGTCTCTTCATTCTCTCTCTGATGCTTCATCGGATTCATTCAACCATTCTCCAGGTAACACACACACACACACATACATTCACACACACATACACTCACACACACATACACTCACACACACACATACACTCACACACACATACACTCACACACACACACACACACACACACACACACACAATTCAACAATTTGTTTGTGAAATAGTTTTGCGTTTCCTCACAATACCTTTATCATCCATTACAAACATTAGCCTTGGTTTTACTACAGTAAGAGTAAGTGTGTTCTTCATGTGTATATTTAACACCATCTCTCTGTGTGTCTCTGTAGAGTCTGTGGACACTAAACTGAATTTCAGCAGTCTATTGATGATGTATCAGGACAGCGCAGGCAGTCCAGACTCCAGTGAGGAAGATAACTCACGTCTGTCCATGTTACCGCACCTCGCCGACCTCGTCAGCTACAGCATTCAGAAAGTCATCGGATTCGCCAAGATGATCCCTGGATTCAAGTAGCTACAGTTATAATACATTATAACACTTCCCCTGTTTATAGTTATACTTTAGAGTATAATGCATTATAACACTTCTCCTGTTTATAGTTATACTTTAGAGTGTAATGCATTATAATGAATTCATAATGTCTCATAATACACCTTATAATAAGTTATAACATCTCATAAATAATAATAACTACAGTTATAATACATTATAACACTTCTCCTGTTTATAGTTATACTTTAGAGTGTAATGCATTATAATGAATTCATAATGTCTCATAATACACCTTATAATAAGTTATAACATCTCATAAATAATAATAACTACAGTTATAATACATTATAACACTTCCCCTGTTTATAGTTATACTTTAGAGTGTAATGCATTATAATGAATTCATAATGTCTCATAATACACCTTATAATAAGTTATAACTTCTCATAAATAATAATAACTACAGTTATAATACATTATAACACTTCCCCTGTTTATAGTTATACTTTAGAGTGTAATGCATTATAATGAATTCATAATGTCTCATAATACACCTTATAATAAGTTATAACTTCTCATAAATAATAATAACTACAGTTATAATACATTATAACACTTCCCGTTTATAGTTATACTTTAGAGTGTAATGCATTATAATGAATTCATAATGTCTCACAATACACCTTATAATAACTTATAACTTCTCGTAAATAATAATAACTACAGTTATAATACATTATAACACTTCTCCTGTTTATAGTTATACTTTAAAGTGTAATGCATTATAATGAATTCATAATGTCTCATAATACACCTTATAATAAGTTATAACTTCTCATAAATAATAATAACTACAGTTATAATACATTATAACACTTCTCCTGTTTATAGTTATACTTTAGAGTGTAATGCATTATAATGAATTCATAATGTCTCATAATACACCTTATAATAAGTTATAACTTCTCATAAATAATAATAACTACAGTTATAATACATTATAAGACTTCTCCTGTTTATAGTTATACTTTTAGAGTGTAATGCATTATAATGAATTCATAATGTCTCATAATACACCTTATAATAAGTTATAACTTCTCATAAATAATAATAACTACAGTTATAATACATTATAACACTTCTCCTGTTTATAGTTATACTTTAGAGTGTAATGCATTATAATGAATTCATAATGTATCATAATACTCCTTATAATAAGTTATAACTTCTCATAAATAATAATAACTACAGTTATAATACATTATAACACTTCCCCTGTTTATAGTTATACTTTAGAGTGTAATGCATTATAATGAATTCATAATGTCTCATAATACACCTTATAATAAGTTATAACTTCTCATAAATAATAATAACTACAGTTATAATACATTATAACACTTCCCCTGTTTATAGTTATACTTTAGAGTGTAATGCATTATAATGAATTCATAATGTCTCATAATACACCTTATAATAAGTTATAACTTCTCATAAATAATAATAACTACAGTTATAATACATTATGACACTTCTCCTGTTTATAGTTATACTTTAGAGTGTAATGCATTATAATGAATTCATAATGTCTCATAATACACCTTATAATAAGTTATAACTTCTCATAAATAATAATAACTACAGTTATAATACATTATAACACTTCCCCTGTTTATAGTTATACTTTAGAGTGTAATGCATTATAATGAATTCATAATGTCTCATAATACACCTTATAATAAGTTATAACTTCTCATAAATAATAATAACTACAGTTATAATACATTATGACACTTCTCCTGTTTATAGTTATACTTTAGAGTGTAATGCATTATAATGAATTCATAATGTCTCATAATACACCTTATAATAAGTTATAACTTCTCATAAATA